>JAVYIG010015448.1:0-35904 GCA_035222895.1 Strongylocentrotus droebachiensis
ATAACCCCATATTCAGAATAAATCACACTTTTGTGTTTCATTGTGCCATACATAACTATGTGTGTAATATCCAATATTTATATGTATATTAACCAGGTTTATATAACATCAAACCCAAAATTACAATATAGCAATCGAATGCTGCTTATCAGAAAACACATATTCTTGGTTGAAATTTGTAATTTAATTTAAACAAGTCCGGATTTTGGACATTCTTTTAAATTTAGGGCAAAATACGACAACTTTTAGTAAAGATATGCGCGTGGCATCCAGCCTATCTTATTCCTCAGTATTTTTGCAAGAATTTTAGCATGGATGCCTACAATTTTTCTCTTATGGTAAGGTTTATCAACTGTTCTGGTCCAAGAACTCATGTTGGCTACAGCGAACTTTCTAAAGCTGGTTTTCTTGAAGTCGACCAAAGATCAAAACAACTCGTATTGCATCACGTGCATAAAATATATCATACTAGGTCGAATCATTATATTCGATCCAACTTCGATCTTGTTACTGACGTACATGATTATAATACAAGAAATAGACGATTCAACTTTAACTTACCAGAAATTCGTTTTATTACAATGCCATAAAACATTGGAATTCCCTTCCCAATGGTGTAAAAGAAATAGGAAACTATGATCATTTTAAGAGGAAATTAAAGGAATACCTAATACTTGACAGTCAGAGAAGAGAAGTGAATGACATGTTATATGATTGAAATTTTTATTCTTCTGTCGGTTCATACTTTTTCATGTTGTATATACTTATGTTTTCGTACGTTATAGAAATTCTACAAATTCATCATTATTTTCCTCTTCTTCCTTCTCCTCTTTTTCTTCTTCTCCTTCTTCTTTTTCTTCTTGTACTTAATATCATTTCTATCATCAGTGTAATGTTGTTATTATTATTATTATCTTTAATAAGTAGTTCTTTTACTTTTCTTATCTGTCTGTAAATATTACTATTTTAACTTATTAATTTTATACATGTCTGTAAGGGGCCCCACTGGAAATAAGCTCTTGAGCTTTCGTGGGTTATCCTGTTCAAGCTGACTTATTTTTGATCTGTTATTATTGTATATTGTTGTATGTTGGAAGCTTGTCGAATAAAAATCAATCAATCAATCATGCATTATCCCCAGGATAGTTACCATGGAATCTTTTCTACAGCCTTTAACAAATTTGTTTGGCTACTTACATTACTGTGGCCAGGAGTTGGCGTGAGGGTGAGCATGTGTATGGTGGTGTACATGTATGTGTATTTAGACAGTCGCGTCCGATTCCCTCAATATAAAGGGGATGATTTTCCGCAAATAAATCTCCTTACCGAGAAAGCTTTGAGTGATTATATTATCATAATTTCAGGGTTGAAATCCTCAGAGATCTACACTAACGCTGCTTACGAATTACATTTACATGTATTTATATTGCAAATTTGAGGGAATAACTAGCTTTATCGAGGTCACTTCTATTCATGAGATGCATGAGATGATAAGGTTGTTCTTCAATCCCTATCAGACCACTCAAAAGAGGTGTACACAGTTACTATGGCAACACAGTCGTCACAATTTCCAAGATGGTGTATGTGCAAATGGAGTGTGTCTAAATGTTCTAATTCTTTAGAGGTTTATTACCCCCCAAAAGGTTAATTTGTAAACCTTCGAATTTCAACAACAGGAAAAGAAAAAAAGAAAGAAATGTTATGAATAAAAAGAGAATAATGTGTAAAATTGTAAGGGAAAGCAAAAATGCGGTTAAGTCTAGGAGTTTAATATAATATTCAATCAAGCATAAATACATCGGGACAATGATAGCCGCGGGCTTATTATAATTATCCGTGATTCTACTTCCCGGTTGCTAAATATTAAATGAGAGCCGGTGGCAGATTCCGGATTTTTTTTTTTTCACGGGAGGGGGATAAATCCCGGAAAGTTTCTCACCAGGCGCGGATCTACGGGGGGGGGGGGGGGTTAGGGGGTTTAAACCCCTCCTTGGGCGGCCCCCCCCCCCCCAAAAAAAAAAAAGAAAGACAAAAAGAATAAAAGAAAGAAAAAAGAACGCACGCACGGAGAGAAACCCTTTCAAGTGCAAATATTGTGAGAAGATATTCAACTCATCTGGTAACTTAACCAAACACATGATAACTTTGGATATAACAGACTGTGTATTAAACTGTTACTTAATTTAAAAAGACGTTATCATGCACTGCTTTTTATGGTCTCCATTGTGTTAATAGATGCCAGGAAACATCACTTACGGGGTTCAAATAAACACCCCCAAAAAAAATCGGCTCGCCGCTTCGCGGCTCGTGGACGATGCTCTGCATCGTCATTATTTTGGTCAACCCCCCCCCCTTAGCAAAAAGCTAGATCCGCCCCTGCTCACCAACGATAAAAGGGGATAATCACATTTCCAGGTGCTGACGGGGTCTTCAATTTCTGTCGGGAGGGACAGAATAATATTTGTAGAACGGTTGTGGTTCACCAAGGCCACACAAAGCCCCATACATGCACGACATCCCACGTTCTACCTGTTTGGCCAGAGACAAAGGCTTCACATATATAACTTTCCCGACAATTCCCCATATTCGACCCAGTTTGTTCGCTTAATTTCTTGGGTTTTTCAAAATGTTAGTTTGGAAGAATATCCTGTAGTAGAAATTAATGTTTCCAGGGCTCTTCAAATGCCCTCATTATTATTCGAGATATACAGCGAGACAGGTGAACATGTATTTCTTACATTTTGTTTTAAATGCTTATAATTGAATTGTAATGTTTTGTTGGAATTATGGATAAATTGAAGTTGAAATTAAAATTGAAATTGAAAGGTCTGGACCAAACTTCTGGCCACATGACGTCGAGCAATTTGTTTTTCTTCCCTCCATTATAAGATGATGATGAGTGATCATGCAATATGAAGAAAAAATGGATATCAATAATTCTCTTTCAAATAAAAATGAAAAATCGTTCTGTAAATGGTGGATTACTTTAGTAACAAACAATTGATTATTATGACTATTTGAAATGACAGAATCAGACCGAATAGACTATAAATATTGCTGAAAATACAATCGAATGAAAGGCACTTTGAACAGAGATGTGTTACATAGTACAACACAAACAATGAGGAAAAATGCGGAATTTCAATTCATTGCTTCTACTACGTATGATGTCAGTATAAAGCGAGGTTAGTTTTAATTACTCTTACTCTTACTTTTAGATTAATTGCCGTCGAGTCACCTCATAGCAATTGTCAAAAAGAAATAAATCCAAATATGTTTCATGCTTTTACCAACAGTGCAATTTAACATTTGTATAATGAGTTCATTAATTTTGTATGAAAACAAAAAATAAGAGAAAGAGAAATTTAAAAAAAATCGGAACAATAAGAAGAGAGTAACTATGAATATTTAAAATATAAAATCACTATAGCTATGGGAATCTCAAATTGGCAATTTTGTTAGTGGATAATATTGTGACAAATCAAGGACAACTCTCCGATTTTGTCGTGAACATAAATATAATTATTTATTTTTTCTTCTCCCAAGTGCCTTCTCCCTTGGGGCAGTATATACTCAAAATATATATTATGGACAGTATATCATCATAGGAATTTTAAAAAGGAGAGACCCTTTATCTGAGTCATACATTTTGAACCAATGTAATCATACATTAGTACGTTGTGTGTTCGACTAACAAAATATGGGGAAGTATTATTGTCATGCATTACATTACAGTGACATATTCAGCCAATTTGAAGTTCCCATAAGTATTGCGGTTATAATTTCAGCAACAAAAATATCATAACTTTCTTATTTTGTGTCTGATTTCGTTCAAACTTTCACCAGTCTGCTACTCTGATTTTTCTTTATAAAGCAAGAAATCTATTTGGACTTTCTTTCTCGTATACATTTCGGTACGACAGATATTGAATGCTCCTGCGAATAACTCCGCGGTAGTTTCCTCCACTAATCGATTTTTTAACTTCAACCCTAGACTCAGCGCTAGGTCCTATACCTAACCCTAGCCCTAAACCTAACCTAAATCCCAATTGCAATCCTAACCATAATCCTGACCCCATAACTTAAGACGAAGTAAAGCCGGGAGCATGTTATTGTTGCCGAAGGAAATGTCGGATCACCAATTCATAGACAATGAATTAATACCAAGATAATTACCTATAATCTTTGTTTGTATCGGGAGGGGTGTCTCCTGCTTAACAGATTGGTAAATCTTCTTCAGAAGATCTTTCTCACTCTCCGATCCGCCGTTAATCGCAGGGTCGGTTGACTTTTCTATTTCACCTTTCTCCATCGTTACAGCTGTATTTTACGAATCACCGTTCACTCTTAATATGATCGCCGCCTCGTATATGTTCGCCGCGGAGTTTGAGCTTTTGACTCCGATGTATATCGCACCCGTTATGGCTCATCAATAATATACTGCGTGTGTCCGTATAAAGGGCATATACTCGAGTCGGGACTCGAGTAGACACAACGTAGACAGAATGTGATACATTAATCTTTACCTGATAATAGATGATTATAGATGTAATGATACGTATTGTAGTATCATCTCTTTGGTATTATACTGATCGTTGCCGGTTCTGACGTACTATGTCTGTACTATTATGTAGGCCTATTCTGACATGTCTGCGTTATGGGGACTTTTACATTTGCACGTCGACATTAATCCAAAAGTCCCTATTCACACCTGCGATCAAGTTCGGGGCGGATCCAGGTGGGGCCGAATCGGCTGCCCCCTAGTTGTTCCTTAAACTATTATAGTTATATTCACAATGTTGTATTTTTATGCTCTTAGTTGAATGCTTTACCGGGCGCAAATATGTTAATGTTGTATAAGTTATTGTACCTTCTTTTGTATTCATATTTCAGTAAATTTGTATTTATAGCGCCATAAGCGACAATCATGCCTGACGGACATGGGCCCCATTTCACAAAACTTGTCGTCAGTGACAAATGAGAGTTTTTGTTGCTTCTGATTGGTCATCAGCAGATTTGCCACTGATTTTTGTCATTTGTAATCGGAAAAAGGCTTTGTGAAACGGGCCCCTGTGCGCTTTATAAGAAGCCAACATTATTATCATTTTTACCATAAGAAAGGGGACCGCCGGCAGGGGCTCTGCACCTCACTTGGACCCCATCGAGAAGAGCTAATTAAGCCCCCCTTTGGAAAATCCTGGATCCGCCGTTGAGACATGCTCAGCCACCCATTGCGATTGTAAATGTGAGCATTGTGAGTTACCTTTGCATCGACATACTGCATCGTTTAACAATAGAAATCAATACAAAAAAGGTCGTTGAAATGAACTTTCTCCATGACTTGTATAAGGAAAACAATCATGTATGTCTACTTTCAAAGCCGACAGGTAACCCGTGCATATATGGATTCCACCTATATAAGATAAGATAAGATATTTATTCGTCTTTCTTTCAAATGTCACAGAGAGTATAACATAAGATCATTACACATTTACAATGCAAAAACAAATAGGCTAATGGCAATTATAAAAACAAAGTGAACTAAAAGAAAGACGAGGAGATCCTGGTAATAGCAGAGCTTGTAAGTTATAGGGTCCCCTCTGCACCAGATAATTGGTTGGTACATAATAGCAACAAGATAAACATGATGGGAGTACACATTTTGTGACTACCTAAGAATACATTAAGAACAAAATACATTTTCACTGTCGCCCGTTATAGTTGAAATATTTTGTCTTTACCTCTTCTTATGAAGTACGTGATTGTGAGAATATGATTGCACTAGTATAATCTTCTGAGAACTTCATTGACCAATCAAAATAGTGCATCGAGACTGGTCAATAAAGTTCTGAGAATAATGTAAACTACAGGTATGCCTTTCAAAATAATATAAACCATATTGTCACAATCATGTATAAAAGGAGGTAAGATAACACATTATTCCAACTGTGTTACTCCTTTAATAATTAACCAAAGATATCACAAAGAATAAAAAAAAAATTATAATGAAGTCCCGATTTCAAATGTACAAATTAATCACGAAATTTGATGAAATGAATATAGCTAAGAAGTAAAGACCCTGTTGAAGTCAGAATTTTTTTTTTTTAATATATATATATATATATATATATATATATATATATATATACGTATATATATATATATATATATATTATTATTTATTTTTTTGGGGGGTGGGGGATTGTTAGTTAGGGTGGGGGCTTAGCCTAGGGGTTCTTGCATTAACTTTCTACATGTATCTCCCGAAAATGTGGGGACTTGAAGAAAATTTGGTGGCTTGATCGAGCCCTCCCCCCCTTCCCCCCTCCCCCCGGGCACCCCTCAAATCTCCCCAAAACCACCACTGCTTATTTCTATGTGGTATGGGGAGAAATCAACATTGCATACCCTCATGTGTTTGTGTTGAGAGAGGCAAATGTCTGAGAGAGGCAAATCAATGTCTCATCAGATAACACACAACGCCTCGATCGATCTGTTTGGGTTCGAACCTGGGCTTGAGAGTCCGATAGCCATGTACAAAACAAACAAACATATCCAGGGTGAAAGTTTATCTTCATATAGGACCACACTTACACGTATAATCATATTCATGTCCTCAGATTTTCATGACTATAGGCTATATAACACTTTATCACTCTAGATCTTCTTTACGAGGAAACGCAATACCACAACAACTTCAAAGAAAATGTCATATAATATAAGTCATAAAATAGTACATAACTTAACCAACACGTTGTACTGTTGTCGTACCAACTGAGGCTAACATCAGCTACATTGTTGCCAGGGTTGACTCTTCTTGCCCCATAGCTAATATGAACTTTCCATGCAGTTTCTAAAATTTGTCAGAGAGCAGAAGCGAAATAGGAATACAAATGTTATTTCGTCATCAAAATACATAATTATCCGGGCACCTCACTGTTCGAATACAGTTGTCCGAATCATCTTAATTTGGGTTGGGAAGAAGGAAAAGAAAGAAAAGAAGAAGAAGAAGAAATACAACAACAAGAACACGATCAAGTAAAACGAGATGAACAAGAAGAACAAGGAAAAGAGAAGAAAAAGAAGAAGAAGAAAAAGAAAATTCTTCTTCTGTATTTGTGCCCCTCCCTCACTTCTGCCAAAGATCGTATTCATTTTTTGTTTGGGTGTGATTGATTAATAATCTTCAACAATAGCAAGGAGAAAGGATTATGGGTGTTAATCATAAGTATACATGAATTATGAATACAATCATGGGCGGCGGGGCGTCTTCCAAAGTGGGGGTGGGGGGGGGGGTCGCACCAACAAAAAAGGGCACTTTCTGGAGACAAAAAGGGGCACCTATAAAGAGAAAACACAATGTGAACATACATCGTCATGATGACATTAATATTTGTGTCTCTTTTTACTTTGCAGTTGGGTGTAATGCGCATGGTCTGGATATTAATCTTCAAACGAGCGAGCAAAAGTTTTAATATTTTTGAGGTCGCAGTGCAAAAAATTACATCTTATAAACAGACAAACAACAAACCTTGATGAGTTTTAAAAAAAATCTAATGAAGAAAGACTGATAAGTTCTTATAATTATATCAACTATAAATGCGAGCGAGCTCTAGGGAAAATTATAAAAAAAAGGGGATCTAAGTCACTCTGAATTAGGGGTGAATGTTATGGAGAAAGGGAAAGTAGGCACTTATCAGAAGGGAATCGAAAAGGTGCACGCGTCAAACGGAAAAAAGGGATTATAAATGGTTAAAATAGGCACTTGTGAGAATGGAAAGGGGACGCCTATTTTTAAGGAAAAGGGACATCTGTCAGATTTTTATTGTGCAATAACTAAGGGCAATTAATTGTCAAAATTAAAGGGGCACTTATCAGAGGTGAAAAAAAGGCACTAATGAGAATGGAAAAGGAAAACTTATTGCAAAAGAAATGAGGCACTGTTGTCGAAGAAAAGTTAATCAGATTTTAATAGGGGCATATGTGAAAAGGACATTTATGAGAAGAGGGGTAGTAATTCTTACAAAGGAAAAGAAGCACTTGTCCTATGTAAAAGGGGGCACTGTGCCCCCTGGTGCTCCCCCCCCCTGAGGCCTGAGGGCCACCTCTGCATTACCTTGATTCTTGAAATTGGGCCGCTTTGATTAAAAAAAATATTTTAAAAATCCGAATTCGGCTTCCCGATCCGGGAATCCGGGAATCCGAACTATTCTGTCTTCATACGTACAAAATGGCGGAATTTGTGGGCCTGGAAGACTGGCGCTTTGATTTGAATTCACATCCTATTTTTGAAAAACTACGGTTAAATCCTCGCAGTCAACATGATGATGAGAGAGTTAACCCTGAAAATTTAATATTTGTCCACGATGGTCAAATTTTCGTGTGGGAAAATGACACAGCAAGGCTTTTAACAGCGAATCTCCGAGACGTCATTGTCCAAGAACGAGCACTCAACACACTTCAGGTAAGCAGCACACTGGTCCCATGTGCGTATAAATACGTAGGGGGAAAGAATAACTTTCTTTGAAGTTTGAAGGTGTAATTGATTTACATGCATAATTGATAAATGATGGGGAAGCTTATGGTATTTCAAGGTAGTCGTACCTCTTGCTCTGTAGTTTAATTCCAAATGGATATGATTGTACGAATTTTAAATGGAATGGGTGGGTGACCAAACGCATTGGCATTGACTCTTGCTTTGCTGGAGTTAGACCGAATTTTCCGTCTCTTTCGTTCGTTAGCCACTTATTGGGGTAGGGTCGGCCGGCTCTCTCTTTAGAGACGGAAACCGTCTATACACATTCCCTTGATAACGCCACGGCCATTTCAGGTCGTAGCGTTTTGCCCCCAAAATCCCCCAAAATGTAATTTTACCTCGTGAATATCCAAATGTAGATTAGGCCTAGATCTACGTCTAGGCTATAAAGTATAATACATCGGTTCCACTTACTGACTTGATTGAAATAATCCGTTTAATGGTCCCTTTTAAGGAAATTATGGGTCAAAATCGACATCCATGTTGAAAATCTTGCAAGCCGTGTTAAAACTCTCGCTGCGGAGTCATCTAAATCAATCTCATCCCTTCTAGTCTACGCCGAAGGCAAAATGATTATGAAGGAAAAACTGTGATAACGCCATTACGAACGTGTAGATGGCGCACAGTTTTTCCTTCATAATCATTTTGCCTTCGGCGAAGCGTAGACTAGAAGGGATGAGATTGATTTAGATGACTCCGGCAGCGAGAGTTTTAACACGGCTTGCAAGATTTTCAACATGGATGTCGTTTTGACCCATAATTTCCTTAAAAGGGACCATTAAACGGATTATTTCAATCAAGTTAGTAAGTAGAACCGATGTATTATAGCCTAGGCCTAATTTACATTTGGATATTCACGAGGTAAAATTACATTTTGGGGGATTTTGGGGGCAAAACGCTACGACCTGAAATGGCCGTGGCGTTATCAAGGGAATGTGTATAGACGGTTTCCGTCTCTAAAGAGAGAGCCGGCCGACCCTACCCCAATAAGAGGCTAACAAACGAAAGAGACAGAAAATTCGGTCTATGCTGGAGTGACCAAACTCCAAAGTTTGCAGAGATTTTGAAAATATTAGACTAGAATGTGAATGTGATATTGAATAGACTATTCATGATATTCGATCTATGATTTCACACATTCTACACAAATTTATTTATTTCAATTATTAACAAATGGATGGCAAAGAGCAAGGGTGTCGATTTGTATCCGTGGTTGGGGGGGATGATAGGTGCCAAAATATTTTCGGCAATGGATCAATGCAACCAAGGGGTAGAAGCGTGTGGCAAGTTGCACCCCCTCCCAAGCGCGTAGCCAGAATTTAATTTTAGGGGGGGGGGGCGAAGTGAGCTCGCGAAACGTGCGATGCGAGCTCCCTAGGGGGTTAGGTGCAGGGAGCGGGAGTTCCCCCCTCCCCCGCAAAGCGCGGAAGCTTTGACGTTTCACTAAATTATTAGAGAAAGAAGACGATTCGTTGGACCGTTCTCGACTCTTAATCCTTGTTTGAATCAAGTTCCCATTTTCCGCGGGTAGCGCGGAAGCTCTGACGTTTCATAAGATTAATAAAGAAAGAAGAAGATTCGATGTACCATTCTCGACTCTTAACCCTAATAAGGCCGGGGGGGGGGGGGGGGCATTATGCCCCCCCCCCCTCCACGATTTTTCTGATTGTTCAAGAACGCATATGGATGGCGCCTCGCCGCTCGCTGACTTTTTTATTTAGAGTCTTGCGCATCTTTTAAAAAAATGTAAAAAAATCGGACCTATAGTTACAAGGTCACATGACCTTTTGTCTTTGCATGTCAGCCCGAAAATCGCTCATTTTTGTGATTTGTGTACAAAACATATGGAAATGTCATTTTTCCTAAAAATAGATCAAACATTGGTTATTGGGTCTTGTTTAAAGTTTAGGTGGTTGTTTTGGGAGTCAAAATAGTTGAATTGTAGGAAGAATTTGTTGTCGTATTATTGTTCCAAATGGTCTTATGAATATATGTAGTGAAAAAGAATGCTTAAATATGAATAATATAGGATTTATGGGTAAAAATGTGATTTTATGACGTTATTTGCATAAATTACCATAAATATGCAAATGAGGGATTTTTTTCAAAAAATAGAAATAATCATATTGTTCTATAGACTTCACTTGGCATGCGTGCAAATTTTCGCGGAGATCGGCCGTTTCACGGCCGAGATCTTAGGGGGGGGGGGGGGCCATAATGCCCCCCCCTCGCCGGCCGCCCTATACGCGCGGAAGCTTTCACGTTTAATTAAAGTATTAGTAAAATAAGACGATTCGTTGTATCGTGTACTTTGACGTTTCATTTGATTATTACTCTTAATCAACGTCTGAAATCATTTTCTTACATCCACGCGCGGAAGCTTTTACGTTTCATTAAATTATTAGTAAAAGAAGACAATTCGTTGTATCGTGTACTTTGACGTTTCATTTAATTATAACTCTTAATCCTAGTCCGAATTCAGTTGCCCCGCGGAAGCTTTGCCCTTTTCACTAGATTATTAGAGAAAGAAGACGATTCATTGTACTGTTCTCTATATTAATACATAATTCAGTTTCCCCTCATGATGTACGTATGGAACGTTCGTTCGCAAATCTTTGCATGCAGAGCCGAGTGGTGGGTAGGATGTTATCTCCCGGAAGTGCTTGTCGCAATAGCTTCTCGAAAGGAATTGTATACTACTGTTAGTGTTAACGGCCACTAATTAGGCCCATTAGTGAGTATACAAAATATATGCTCTTCCTGGCTATTTTGGAATATGTCAGTTTGCAACAGAATGGAGAAACGCGAATTTTGTTGAAAATCATGTGGTATCACGAACATTTATAAATCACTTGTATGAAATTGAAAATAATTCATGGTTGGATTTTATTTGGGAGGGCTGACGTGAATTTTAAAAAGGGTGAACGGAAACAACATAACAACTAGTGAACTATCTTATAAGTCATACTAATGTCCGAAAATCTTGCACCTTGTCTCCGATCTCATCACGAATTCATCACAGTGTTCATCTATGTTTACACTGTCCAGGATTGTCTGATGTGCAAAGCAGATTGCTACCTTTGCGCTTCGCGCTTAACATTTAGCTCGTTGCTTGTTGACGCTGCGTCTTTGCATTTGGCGCACTGCATTTCTATGATGCTGTTGATTGAACAAATTGAATAAATTCATCAATTCCGGATGAAGCCGTATGAGCAAGAATTCAATTTATTCTTGTCTCATATACGGTTGTCTCATTTACTTCGTATACATGTATATATTATGAAAATGAGATAGCAAAATGTGTATATTGATAGTCATCTTGCGAGTTATAACCATTAACTACTCTCATCGGGCTCTCATCGGGCTCTCATCGTACATTTTTCTCTTCATTTTCAGGTGGGCTGTATATCATACAGACCACCTTATATTTTTGTTAAAATTGCCTTTATTATTTATTTTTATTTATTTATTTTTCTTAATTCTCGCCACTTTTTTGTTAGCAAGATAACTTGAAAATGGATCAATCAAATAACTTGAAATTTGGCACACATATGTATAGGCATATGGAAAAAACACAGTAAGGTTTTCAACCTTGACCTTGACTGATGACGTCATCTAGGCGCCATTTTGTGAAATTTTCTGAAAATCAACTCATGATCATATCTTCATAACCAAAAGGTATTTCTCATTCATATTTATCATGATCAAGGTCAATATCAGTCCGGTTAATTTCATGTCCAAAAACACGCGCGTGCGCGTACGTCCGCGCGTCCGTGCGCGCGCAATTTTTTTTAAATGCTCTAAATCGTCTCAAATTTATTTTGCATACGTTTCAGGTCATTTTAAGCATTTTATAAAAAATCGCGCGTAAGAGCATGCGCGCGCGTTTTCGCGCGTAACACCATTACAAAACATAGAATCGCCATTTTTTTTTCTTTCATGATATTTCTCATATTTTTTCAAGGAATTGGATACCATGTTTATTTCTTTATGACCATTATTAACAAGATGAGCGTAAATTCAAGATAAATGTCAGTGCGCGCGAGCTCTTTTAATACATAGCATATATTGGCAAAAACATGCCTATACAAAATCCGTTATAGCTCTTTGGAATGCACCGGGATCCTCAATTTTTTTTTCATATTTAGATAGAGTATGAGTCGGAAATATGATTCCATGTCTCATTTGGCCATTAAGTGTATCGTGACATCATCATAATGGCCTTGGAACTCAAAATACGAATTTGCATATTATGACGTCAGCATATTTATGTAAAATTTATTGTATCTCTGTAAATATTGATCAATTTTCTTTAAAATTTCGATATGTTGTAGCTAAGACAATTCTCTACAAGCGCAGTAATAACCTCTTTTCATTTTGATGACGTCATCATAGTGAAAATTTTGATTAAAGGCCTCATGTAAAAAACTTCATAATTTGCGTGTTATGCCTATAGAAGTTGAATTTAGTTCACGTTATGAATCTACATGATATTGTTTTTTTAAGAATTTGTAAGCAGTATGTCGCTTATTTTTGCTCTATTTTGTCTCAAATTTTAGTTGACCAGCCCACCTATACTTGTTCCAAACAAGTATTATATGTCTAGTTTTCTATTTTTTTCATGGTGAATTATTGGGGGGATGATTGTACAGGCCATCCCCCCCCACCTGAAATATTGGGGGGGGGGGGACTCCCCCCCCCCCCCCCCCCACCATCCCCCCATCCCCCCGTGATCGACACCCATGGCAAAGAGTTTTTTACTACACATTGGTACGACTAGAAAATTTATCGTCAAAGGATTACGGAGATATCACGATCTAAAAATTTGATGTCGGATCAGCGTGCGCGCTGCAACTAAAAAAAGTCATAAACAACGAGACCTTACTTCGCGCACAGGTATTCATTGGTATTTACAGCTGATTTATTTTAAAATGCGATCCAAAAAAAAAAAAGGTGATAGATTCTATCATAATTTGCAAGCAAGATTACAATCAGTTGGTAAGTAGTGGTACCACTTTTACTTACAAGCTGCTGTCAAAATGAAGATTTCTAGACCCCTATCGGTAAGTAAATTATTTTTGGAATGGACGCAATGTGCACAATTTGCTGATCTTTTGTCAATAATTTCACACCCAATTCCAAAGAAAATTTTGTCTCCGGGTAATTTTATGTTCCTCTTTCCATTGGTGATATCAGATTTTCCAAATCTTACCATTTTTTTAAGATAGCGAACTTAGGTCACGCGCGAACTATGGTCACACCACGATACGATTTATGTGTTTGCAATTTTTGCATAGATCTAGAGAGGTCTAGATCTAGCTATAATTTATTCATTAAATATTGTAACAAAAATTGGGGAATGAGTAGGAGGGCGCTTGTTCAGAACTGTGACCATACTTTGGACCCATGACTCAGACTATAACACACCAAAAATCATCTAAATCTTCCACAATTGTTCAAATAACGGTCATGATTTAAAATTCATAACCTTTCTGAGTTCTGACCTGTTTCGTGTCAATTTTCTTAGCACTTTTGGAGCATTTTCTTTAAAAACAAAGACATTAGTATACACTTTCTAACAGGTTTCATGGCAAACCACTGCACAAGTGCATATTATCAGTGGGCTGGGTTGCATTCGCGCAGGCGTGCACAAAGATAGCAACTGAAATCTCAGATCCTCATTAAATTCATGCAAGTAATTCACATTATGAATTGATGATGATCATTACGGTCGCTAACTTCATGCAGGCGCGCATGCCAGCTAAGCACCCACCGTCGGTATGCACTTGTGCAGTGGTTTGTCATGAAACCAGTGTGAGAGAGTGTATCTTTCGTTAATGAATTTTGTGTTATTTGTGTACAGTCAAAGAGGGGAAGCTGGTTGATCACGTTTAGTTATTTGTCCAAGGCCTTAAATGGGACTTAAATATCTTATGATGATTGTTCCATTTTTACAGGTTCTTCTATGCATCAATGCCCCTGTCTTCGATGTTGAACACATAGTACCGAGTCCCTGTGGACAGAATGTCTTGCTCTACGGCAAGAGAGGTGCTAGTGTATTGGTGCTTCCCAGGAGACATGGCAAGCATGGATTGTTTGAAGGAGGCAAGGCACAAATCAACTGCAGGTTGGTACCAACAAAAATGAAATGTAAACTTTTCAGTCTAATACTAGATTGATAGCAATGTGTCATCATCACAAGAATACCTCTTGATTTTCTCTGTCTCTCTCAATAAAATCAAGTGTCTTTAGGCCTTCATAGGAAAAAAAGATAAACTTCTTCTCTTTATTATGATACCCCTACATCTATTTTGCTTGCCCACTTTTTTGTGAAGAACGGTAAAAGAAAAGGTTGGCGTCGTATCCATGAAAATCCCACGTTTTCTGGCTACATTGATAAATAGATGGAGCCTATGAAATGTTGACTTGTACTGATGCTTGGTATTTGCCTGTCTTGAACATTAAAGGTAATACAAAGTTTTGGTATGGGTATGGGGTCATGAATTTGGTTCAAATTAACATATTGGAATATGTGATCCTACAATATTCAGTGATCGTTGTCGCGGTTGAAATCAAGTCTAAAGTGATGAAAATTTAAATAATAAGCTCCTTATGTTGTACAGCTCCCTTTCAAGGTCAAGATATTGATATAGCTATAAAACAATGTTTCTTGACTAAAATCGACCGATTTGCTATCCCCATTTGGAAATTATATATCACAGCTGCATATTTTGAGATTTTCATGGTCGCAGCTATCATTGTATGGCCGTAGGCGCTAGGTTTTTGAAATTTTGATATTCATTATATCTCGAAATCAGAAGTGTTTTACGGGCTAATTTTTTTAGTGCTTATAATACATCCGCAGGGGCATCCAAATATATCAAGATTGTAAAGAATTAATATCCAGCCAATTTCCAAAATTTACCAAAACTTTGTATTACCTTTAAAGAAAGAAAAGGGCAAAATATTGTAAGAAAGACAAAAATTGTGTGGAACGTGCAAACATGAATGAAATGTGAAAACAAATATATCATATTCATAAGCAAGTGTCATAGTTACCACTTCTCTGTTTCTTTTGTAAGGATTACTCCAATTGCTGAGAGGTTCTTCATCTCCAACACCTCACTGAGTCTACTGAAGGCTGCTTGGTATCCAGGGGGTGAGAACGACACGCATCTATCTATGCTCACCTCGGACAACTACTTCAGGTTAGAATTATAGAGGCAGTTCACAGAAAAACGTTCACTTGCCAAAAATCAGTAAATTTGCAATATGTCCAGAAATACCTGAGCTTCCATGACAATCCTTGTTTTAAATGCAATCTAGCTCAACAAGCTCATTAAGTTGAGTGGGATATCAATAGAATTGAACTACTTTGAAGTATGATTTTCTTCAAAAACTAAGCTTCGGGGCAAAATGTGGCAAAAATTTGGGTGAAAACATCCTATCCTTGAGCCTTGAGTCTCATTACTACTAGTGCTTCAGATTAGATTTTGTGGTAGTAAATTGTAATGTATGTAACAATTATTACTGACAATAACCCAGAATAAAGAAAATGTATGATATCATCCACAGATAAGGTGAAAATCTGTTGGATTTATATTTGAATAACATCCTTGAAGATGAGTCTCATTACTACTAGTGGTTCAGATTAGATTTTGTGGTAGTAAATTGTAATGTATGTAACAATTATTACTGACAATAACCCAGAATAAAGAAAATGTATGATATCGTCCACAGATAAGGTGAAAATCTGTTGGGTTTATATTTGAATAACATCCTGGAAGATATGGAGAGGTAAACCGCTGAAATAAAAGCTGCTGTTTTTATTACATTTAAATGAATGGCAAGTGCCCGCAGCAAAGGATATGTGCGCGCATTCACTGAGCTCTGTGTTATAAGAATACAGTAAAGTGAAGCGTATTTCACTTTACGTCACCATGAAATAACCGCCGCAGTTTTGCTTATCGTATCTAAACGAGCCTGAAAGAGAAGGTTGAGTTCTTGAAAGAGGTGAATAAAAAATTGTGAACCTTATTATTGTCAATTGCAAGTGTGGAAGGACATCAGAGAAAAAAATGTTCCCAGAAAAGCATGGCTCTTCATGTGCCTTCATATTCTAAATATGACAAGTAACAACTTAAAAAATGGAGCCCGATTTTTACACTCATGTTTGTGTAGTCCCAAATACATCTTTCTGTGTACAGTGCTTGTTACTTTACCAAAACTGGGCCAAATTTCTTCTCATTTTGATGACTCCAGAACCTTGCAGTACACACCAATACTTATATGCTACGTAAACGTGATCAACTTTTCTGCTTGATTCCACACCGTTTCTTTCACAATGCAATCACATGTCCAGAACTTGACTTCATCTTTTTAAATGAGTGTAATGTTTGCCTCCTCCCCTACAGACTGTATGACATCAATTCACCTCTCAAGCCTGTTCAGACCCATCGATTGGGATCCCACGCCACCAGCTTTGCCTTGTCATCTTCCCACTCCACGTTCGATGCAGCGCTGGGTGAGATCGCCATCGCCTTCGACTTTGGCCCGCCCTCTGTTGTCCAAAGCAACACAGTGTCCAGAGGAGCAGGGACGGAGAACCTCCTATACCCTGTCTTTATCCTCCGGGGGAATGGAGATATCTATGTGTTGAATACAAGCTTGACAGATGTCAGGTAAGACTCGTTGCTCTTGAACATTATATTCTATTTGGAGGTAACTCCACGGTATTTGGTCATTTTGAGTGTCCTATATGTTACCAAGTTTTATGTAGTGTTTTACTTGATAGTTGGTCTGATTCAAACTCTATTATGAGGACTGTCAACTGTATACGATCATAAAGTATTCTAAAATAGTAGTAGTAGTACTGCTAAGAAAGCACAAATGAGGATTAATGCCTTACCAAAGCGCATCGACTTGGTTTTGAACCTGGGTTGCTAGATTATGAGACTACTGCTCTACCAACTGAGCTATCACGCCTCCTAATTGGTGTGGGTGGTAACATTTGGAACAAAATACCTTGGACTTGCCATTTTATCATAAATAATTCAAAGCATTTATCTTTGTGTTGCTTCTAGGTTGATTTCATGTATTGCACATTGAAAGGGAACCAGTCACCCACACAAAGTGATTCGTTTAAACCTGCTTCTAAAGAGAGATTTCTTTTTTATAATCACAAAACACTTGGCAATGAAAGTGCAACAAAGGGAAATAATGGTTTTACTTTTCTTACCTTCACTTAGATTGGAATTTTAGTAGTGATTATTGCAATACCTCTTGAAAGAAATGAGAATAAAAGCCTTTATTTTGAATATAGAATACCGGCCTTAAACTTCTGGAAGCCTTGAACATAGAGAGCAAAGAGATTTGGTGATGGGTCCTCTTCATTGGTCCTGTTCAAGTTTTGCTTTGTGGTCAAGTGGCTAGGTCTCCAGACTGTGAACCACAAGGTACAGGGTTCTAATCCCTAACATTGCTGAGCTAAAGCTGAGGTAATAATATCCCAAATCCTTTGGAGGCGCATAGAAACGTTAAATATCATTATGGAGTATGTACTAAAGAAGAATTTAATATGATGTTATTATTATTGTTAACAGATATGCCCACACCAAGTTGCTTGGACCTCTCCCCATGCATCCACCTGCGGAGGATAACTATGGCATGGACGCATGCAGTCTGTGTTGCCTCGAAAGCCAACCACCTGTGCTCGTTGTTGCTACCACATCAGGCCTTCTCCACCACTGCATCCTTGTTGCTGGGGAAACAGATGCCGAGGATGACGATGTAAGAACAAATCATCGTGAAATATTCCAGTGGTAGTGATTATGGTAGTGGTTAGTGGTGGTGGGGGTGGTGGTGGTAGTGGTAGACTGTATCCTGTAACAATAACTCTTTAGCCTGGGGCTGATCTGTCTCAAATTGCATCTATCGTGGGATTTGTAATAAAACATTCCTCTGTATAATTTTTGTTAAAATGCAATAAAGGAAATGATGAGCAAAGTTTCCCCTTTTGGCGGAGGTACATGATTTCCTCTTTAGAAAATGCACTTAAGATTATAAAAAGCAAGGTACATGTAGAGTGCAAACAATTTCCTGACAATGTTTCTATTAGAACCACACTGTTCTTCTATTACATTTGGGCAACAGAGAAAAAAGATGGAACTTCCTCTTTTAACATACAATTTGATAATCATTTTGATTGTGTATCATATTTTATGTTGATCTAAAGAGTGATGCGTGAGTCAAAGGCTATCATCGTCACTTCAAATTGTTAAAATATACTTACTTTGACTTCTGCCCTCTATTGGCAGGCAAGCATCCTATCAAGTGATGTATCAAGCATAGCGTCACTGGCCCCGAGAGATAGCGGATTCTCTCTCTTCGTCTATGAGACGGTAGAACTGACTAGATGTCCTGTAACGGTGGAGGATTACGACAGCGATATATCGTATCCCATCATGCTACACTCAGGTAAATTACGGAGAGAGATGGTGAATAGATAGTGTTGATACTGCTAAAGAGAATGTGTGATTCTGTAATGATAACAAATTGTTTGTGAGCTTCTTCAATCATAGCACACCAGTTTGGAAAAATATCATAGTTTAAATGTCCTCTGAAACGGATTGCTCTTCATGTTGCCCTCGTATTCAAAATTTGACGAGATGTAACTGAAAAGTTTGGTTAAAACATAAATTTGTGTGTAATCCCACATACACATTTCTGTGTGCAGTGCATACATGTGTTCTTCAGCAAGATTTTGGAGCCCATTTCCGTACATTTTGATTATTCTAAAACTTCATACAAAAAGTTCACTGTACATGTTTATAGAACAACTTAATTATTCATTTCCCATGTTAATTTAATGTTTTTTGTGTTTTTCAACTCAAGAATGAAACTTGGGCAGGTTGAATTAGGGCCTTTGTTGAATACTTTTAGATGCAAGCTTCAGGATGTCACATTCTCAAGAAACATAAATCGGGACAAATCAAATTTGCATATACTTAAAACTCTGCAAAACTTGGTATGGGTACAAATAATTTAGTTTTTAAC
This sequence comes from Strongylocentrotus droebachiensis, assembly GCA_035222895.1. Classification (NCBI taxonomy): domain Eukaryota; kingdom Metazoa; phylum Echinodermata; class Echinoidea; order Camarodonta; family Strongylocentrotidae; genus Strongylocentrotus; species Strongylocentrotus droebachiensis. Next base: position 19,592 of record JAVYIG010015448.1, read on the forward strand.
TTTACATCAAATCGTAAGAACTTCATAATTAATCTTTCTCAGTTGTTTCCAGACAGTTTCTTCATAAGGCCTAAAAAAAAAGATGTATTGCCCTTTGTGACCGACCCAAAAATCTTGAAATCTGCCGTCGGCTTTTTTTTTAAGTTTTTTTTTTTACCGTTTTTTAGAAGAAGAAAAATGTATAATTTAAGCTTTAAAAACTGAGAAATATCAGCCCAAAGAGGGAGTAAAAAAAAAAAATCGCATGACCACCATGCCACTTCAAACATCTTTCAGAAATTTCATAATGGCTTTTTTTGTTGCAACAAGAAACATTTTTAAGTAGCCCAAATTCAGTGATGTCATTTCACAGCATGAACATTGTGCATAAGTGGACAACTTGCAAAATTTGCAAAACAAGTTCTGGCATGTATAAGTTTGTGGAATTTCAGTAGTTTCAATTTTGGTCTGAACACTGTGTTGGTGTAAATAGTATATTAATATCGTATTATAAGTGCTTGGCATTGATGTTAGCGCTTGCAGTAAGTTTTTCTTTGTTATTTTGAATTTGTTTTGAATCTGTTTCGTTCTGATATTTAGACCCCTCATCATGTAAGAGATTCTTCTGCTCACACAGCGGTGGAGTACATAGCGTCATCTTAGCGTGGTTGGACAAATTAGAAAAGTTCTGTGGTAATGGTATGTACGTTTCTGTCTCATTCCCTATCACTATGAACATGACGGACAAAGAAAGAGGACAAAATATACAGTTCCTCATTCTACCCTCGACAATTGCTGTGGTAGACAAAGGAACATCCTTTCAGTGCTATTTTTAAAAAATGTGTGGAACAGGTAAATTTGCATGTGACACCTGTTCTACACATTTTTACATAATAGCAGTGAAGGGATGTTCCTTTGTCTACCACAGCAATTGTTGAGGGTAGAATGAGGAACTGTATATTTTGTCCTCTTTCTTTGTCCGTCATATTTATAGTGTATCTTTTATTTTATCCTTCCATCTCTCTCTCTCTCTCCTCCTCTGCCCCATTTGCTTCCACCCTTTCTCCCTATCCCCTTTGCTTACTCCGTCATTCACTCATCTAGTGCTGTAGCTCGGAACCCAAAACCCGACCCGGCAATTTTCCAAATTTCTACACGGGACCCGGAAAGGTCCGGTAACCCAAACAGAGTTACACTGAAATAATATTGACTTTTAAGAAGGCTATTAAAAAGCTACTTGTACAAGTAACACATCTTGTGTGACCTACTGACCTTTTTTTTCAAAAATTCTGCTGTGGTTTAGACATGCCACGTGCTGCAACTTCCAGCCGGGATTCAAGACAGTTACAAGAAGTCCCAGGTCAACATACATTATCTCCCCTTAGTCTAGACCAATCCCTATAAAGATAAGGCTAGGCAGTCACATGGATGTCCCTATCAGAGTGCCCAGCAGCCCATCCCACATGCTCTACTATGATTGGTCCATTTGTCTGTCAATTAAAAACAAGCAGGTGCTATACGCGCAACTGAGATTTGATTACATTAGAATATGCTGGCCTGGTAGCGAAAACAATGGCCCTATTGAACATTTGAACCTTTGAACCTTTGAACCCTGGTCAGAGAAACCGCGATGTAATGTTACACTCATGAATGTAATGGGGGAAAAAAATCAGCATTTCAGAATAAACACGGATGTTTATTCAGTTACATTTATGTAGTTTGGCAACCCTCAGTTTTGGGGGATAAGATTTAAGTATATCTGATGATTATATCAGTTAAAAGCCTTCCTTGAGATTGCATCGCACCAAATAAAAAGTGAAATGACACATTTGATGCCAATTTATGTTAATAACTGCTACAATTCTTGGTAATATTTGGGACAGTGAATGTTCAAATACTTTGGAGTAAAATAGATATGTGTACATGCTGTGACCCATTCTTTATTTTGACCTCTTGAGTCTTACTGATAGTTTATTTATATATTGATTGATTTATCCATCTATCTGTTTGTTTTTGTTTGGGATAATTTTAAAAATGTATTTATTAATTTGTTTATTTTTTTTATTTTTTTTATTTATTTATTAATTTGTTCATTAGTTCAGTTATATATTTCTTTATTTATTTATTCAATCATTCATTTTGTTTGTTTTTTGGTCTTGTTTTATTTAACAGAAGGAGATGAAGAGGAAGAAAGCATACATGAAGTGAACCAGGATCATCCTTGTATACTGAGACACATGATTTGTACAATGCCTTCAGAAACTTGGTAAGTCTGAAATATACTTATTCCAGTGTACAGGACCACAAATCATCTAAAATTAAGTGAAATTAAATAATTTTGAAACAATGATTTGATGTACATTGCTGATATACATCATTATTTTTTAAATTGTAAACCCTTAGCATCGTTTCATGAAAACGTAAGTACAAGTTCACAGACGTCCCATTGAATCATGTGTTCAATTTTGTGTAATGTTGTTCTCATTAAAATCATTTGTTGCTTCTTACTTACCTAAAGTGTAGTTTTTGTTAATGTGTACACTTGTTATGAATTGTTAATGCTTGTATTCATGTATAATCCATTAATTGTGCCTCTTTCATATACAGATTTATTATAATTATTATTATTAATTTTAATACATGCATTTCGATGGGATCATGTCAGTTAACTTTTATGTGAGGTGGTTTCGTAAAACAACACCCTGGTTCTCATATTATTTCGTCTTGTTTTCTTCAGCGCTCCATCTCCCATTCTTGGTTTGGCAGTCATCATTGATCAGTTGCTAGGCAACAGCCTCCTCTGCTTGACTCATAACAGAGAATGTATGGCCACACCCCTCTTGTAAGTCCTCTTGTTGGTTGTGTTGGTTTGAACAAATGTGTTCATGTACGTGAAAATGCCTGTGTATGATATTTATTCTCTCATGTTTTGCTGTTAGCTCATCATCCTCATAATAATAATGATGTTGATGATGATGATGATGAGGATAATGATGATGACAATGATGATGATAATGATGATGATGATGATGATGGTGATAATGACGATGACGATGATGATGATAATGATAATAACAATAATGATGATGATGACGAAGACGATGATGGTGATGATGATGATGATGATGATGATAATAGCAATAATAATGATGACGATGATGATGACAAAGACGATGATGGTGATGATGATGATGATGATAATAACAATAATAATGATGATGATGATTATGATACTACTACTACTAATAATAATAAATGATAAATGATGATGATGATGATGTTTATTACTATTATCATACAACCAGGCCCTTAGAAGCCACTACCCCACCCCCGCTGATGTCCGAAGGGAGGGATGATAAGCCCACTGTGTCCCCTCTCAGGCAGGCCAACCCAGAACCGTTCCAGAAGTACATCAAGAGACTCCTGCAGAGGAACCACTCCAACCCAATCCTCAAGTAAGTGCAAACATACAATCAGGCCCGGAGAAGCCACTACCCCACCCTCGCTGATGCCAGAAAAAGGGGGGGGGGGGGGGGGAGGTGGAGAGGGTGATGGGCCCCCTCACTTCTGATGTTAGCCTCAACCTGCATACCCCCAACTGGATAATTTAAACCTTTGTCAGTCGTTTTGCATAAAAAGTGTCTGCAAAATGAGACTACAATAGACTCTGTACGTCTTGAGCTGCTTGACCCAGCCAGAAACGGAGAGATCTAGGCTCTGCTCAAGGCTTTAGGAATTGTAGTTAAGTGTCAAATTAAAGTGTGTTTTCAGAAACAAAGCAAAATCGAATTATATGATAGCAACTACATGTAGGTATTGTAAAGAATTAAAGATGATTAAATTACTAAGCAATGTCATGTATTTAGAGAAATGTTTTACTCCTATCATTTATATTTTTTATCTTACAGAATTCTTGAGATGGATATCTTTTGATGTTCCTAAGAATTCAACAAATCAAAATAAATAAATCAGAATTTCTGAGGTGCATGTAGGAATGCGATAAAATTTCAGCTCAATTTTGTTTCACATTGGATGAAAATAAATTCTTGCAAATTGATATTTGAGAATATGTATGAGATTACATTTAATTGTTTCATGTTATGATAATTTTGTATTATTTCTTTTGTCAGGACGAGTAATAAGACGCAGCTAAATCTTGAAGAATGTTTCCAGCTACTCCTCCGAGCCACCAAAACCCTTAGAGAAGAATATATTCACAAGCAAGATACTGCCAAGGAAGAGATAGAAAAGAGGTGAGTGTTCCTACTCCTAAAATTGAATCTTAAAGCCCCTCTGCACTAGTTTGGCATGGAGGGATTAAACCCTTCCTGCTTGGTCACTGGCAGGAGGTTATCTCATCAAATCAGCTCTCAATTGACATGAGAAAAAGGATATCATAGGGGATCAACAGGTACCGCTTAGGCATTGTTGGCTGTATAGAGGGCGCAAGTAGCTATAAGTAGTGCAGTAGGGCTTTGATAGACAACTACTCTAAAATCAATTGTTGAATATATTAAAAAGTTGTAATCACTATACTTATTGGCTCTTCAAATTGGCACTGAATATGTTATATCTCTGTGATTGTGATGGATGATTTTCCCATTTGTTTCAACACATAAATTGACTTAAATCTTATTTTTTTCAAAATGTAAGTCTCACGTAAGTCTTTCCTTAGAGAACCTATAATAATATCTTATCCATGATATATTTTGAGAGGTGCTGCAAGGAAAAAGTCACTTTAGAGAAAAACAGAAACACATGTGAAGAAAGCAAACTCTGGTCTAGTTCATATATCACCGGAATGTGGATCTAATGGTGCACGGTTTGAGTCCCATTGCAGCACTAATGTCCTTTGGCAAGACATTAATCTACATTTGCCACACTCGACTCAAGTGAGGTAAATGAGAACCTGGCATTAATTGATTCCTTGAAATGAGCGTCAAGTATGAAACACACGAGCGCAGCTATACAAGAACCCGCTATTATTATAATTTTTTTCATTGCAGAGTAAAGATCTTGAAGCAGCAGAAGCAGCAGCAGTTGGCAGATCTTGCAGAGTGTCAGCAATTAAAGGGAGATATCAGCATCAAAGCAGAAGAGCTAGCCTTGAGGTATAGTGATGCAGAGGACAAGCAGGAAGAACTTCTCAACAGGTATGCTTCAGAGGGCAATCAAACCTTTCTAATATTTGTTGTTTCCCCTTCCACAGGGTTCCTTTATTAAATAAGATTATTCACATATGTATACCAGAAGAGATATATACATGCAAAATTTCAAAATGATATTCTTGGCCATTCAGTTGCAAATTTCAGTTCATTTTTAAAATATCATAGATTTACTTGGTAAATTAGTTTAGAGGAAATAAACAATCAGAAACACTTTGCTAAAAGTAACCACTTTTTCATAAATTTCTTTTCTTTCAGATTTGTTTTACATATATACTTTTCCATGTCATAATAACACTTTATTGCTGATATTATGTGTTAAAAAACTGACAAACACTGTTTGCATTTGGCTGCAAAAGTTTGCAGCAGCCCGTTGATTGGTTGAGCATGATATTATTTCGCCCGGCCTTGTCCGTTATTGTTCAAATTATTTGACCGACGGTCCACCCGTAGAATATAAAACACGCTTGCTTACAATATATTTTATCACCTGACAAGGTGTTGCAGCGGCGCATGAAACGTCGTGATCTTTTAGATCCCTTGTTGACCATACACTGCGAGATAAACGAATGTCACTATTATTTTTTATACGTATTATGTTTGTTTGATAATTTATTTTTTTAATGATTTTGTTTGTTTGTAGGGTTGGCATTGTCCTACACACTCTGCAGAGTCAGCTGCCCATCCTGTCCGAGGCCGAGCAGGGTATGAGAACAGAATTAGAATCAATGCAGAACAAGATAGAAAACCTCAAGACGTCACTCAAACAGGTCAGTCAATGGTTGCACATTGCTTGTTATGCCTTTGTTACAAAGTAGCCAGAGGCATTATGTTTTCGGGTTGTGCGTCTGTCCGTCGGTACGTCCCGTTCTCATGAGCCCTGTTATCTCAAGAACCAATTGATGGATTCCAGCCAAACTTGGGTCATGTATGTATCTTGCAGAGCCAATGAACTGATTAGATTTTAGGGTCATGAGGTTAAAGATCAGAGGGTCATACATGTATATGAAAAATGGCTTGTAATCCCAATATTCGGAGAATCTGTTATTTGATTACAATCAAACTTGAATTTGAAAATTGCTTCTGTCTTGGTTTGTAAAATCGCTCTATGGCGGAGGCATCATTTTTGACTGCATGCAGTTGAAGATCCATCTAGTTTCTAATCTTCTCACTGACAAAATTTGGTGAAGTCCAGTACTATCAGTGAGGCAAAAACCTCCCTTAGCTTCACTGTGAGTACTGGACTATCTGGCTCTGGAAAAAAGCAAGGGTGGGGCTAGGCATAAGAAGGGGGTGCTAGTTAGGTGCTCAAATGTGAACAGAATCAAAGTCAGGGGCAAAGAACTGCAGTGAATGCCATTGCTGTATAGATATCAATATTAGCTACATTTATCCAAATAGTCCTTGGGTTCGTGATTTTGAGTGAGAAAGCACTACTTTTCTTAGTCTGGGTTAGGCAAATAGTACAGGACTACAAATACAAGTGAGAGAGGGTATTGGACCAGGGAGTAGTTTTTTTGGCAGAGCAAGATTGTGTGGAAAGTCTTCAAACTGGACAGGCGCAGATGTGGTCTTTGAACTATTATTGAGAAACCACCTTCTGGCCCTGTGGGAGCACATAAAAGCTCAAGTATACAGTTAACAATTCAATTATTCATACCCCTCATAATTTGATGGTGTTTGTGTGTTTTGTAACTCAAGAATGAAAGATGGATTGGTTGAATGCTTTTAGATGTAAACTTTAATATGTCACATTCCGAAGTCACGTCAAATTTTCACATCCTTGAAAATTTACAAAACTTGGTGAGGGTATGAATGATTCAGTTGTTAACTGTACATGTATATAAAGTATATAAATATTTTTTTTTTTTTTTTTTTTTTTCAGGTGAAAGCCAAAAACATATATCAGCAGAAGCATGCAGAGAAGCAGCAGGAAATCAAAACACCTCCAGCTTTGAGTCAAGTACAAGAAAAACGGCTGAAATCCCTTCTCAAAGAACAGTGAGTACTTGAGATATATGACCAAGTATATAATGATGATTATATCGATGATGACAATGTTGAGGATGATGGTGGTGGTGATGGTGGTGGTGGTGGTGGTGGTGGTGGTAGTGGTTAGGGTGGTGATAACAATAGTAACAATTGATAAATGAATAGATAAATAAATGAATAATTACATTATAATGATTGCATTTGTAACAAAATTGATGCATTTTTCTTATCCCTTGGAGCTCAAACCATTACTCAAAGAAAAGCAAGTTAATGTACTATCAAGTTGTATGTTTAGCCAATGTCATTTCAACTTGTGAAACAGTTATAAGTTTTCCAGCCTTGTGCAACAAAATTATTAGTTCTGTTAATTTGCGTTATTACGCTCTATTGGAAATATTTAATTCTGGCCCAATGCAGGTTATATTGTTGAATGAACTAAAAGATAGTCCAATAACTCTACACATGTATTTCATGTGATGGATGTTTATTGTGTACCTACTACATAAACTCAGTGGCAGGTATTTGTCTTTCTCTGTGTGCCCTAAAGAGAAATTTCTTATTCTTTCTTAGCACTTGTTGGCTGATACCAGATCTTTCTCTCTCTCTCTTTGCAGAACTGAAGAAATTGCGTCTCTCATTTCAGAGGTTCAGAACATCTCAATAGCAGTTGGACCCTGAGCTGCAATCAACTGGCTATGATTTGAAATGAAATGTAGAAGTCACAAAACCATAATGCTGATAAAGGAATCAATATTAATGATAATAATTATGAATATTGGTGCCTTCTTATATCATGCTGATATCTGCACACTGTAATGCTCATGGCGCTTAGACATTATTACCCTGGTTATAGCCGAACCGCCAAAGTAGCTAGTGCTGGATCATAACAGGTACTAGCAGTGCTCGGCTGGGATTTGAACCCTGTGCCTTGTGATCTACAGTCCAGTGACTTACAAGAAACCTCTACAAGAAATTTCATCCCTCTCACTCCTGCACTACATGTATGTGCGCTGATAAAAGGGAAAGGATTAGAAATGAAATTAATATGGCAGACAGTAGACTAACTGCAGTACATGTGATGTGGGAAATTTGTTCACAGTGTGTAAGATTTTTGTGCATTTCATGTTAACTTCCAAGTGCCTGAATTTAAACTACACAATAACTAAAATCAAGCACTAATGATCACCACGTGCTTGATCAGAGTATTAAATTGTTCTACTATATTTGGCACAAAAACAAAAAAAATTGGCATGAAAACGTTCACATTTACAGGGCTCCATTTTGCATTTTTAAGATCTAGAAAAAATGAGCATTATGTATGTGATGAAGAGAATTGCACTTGTTTGGAGCCAGAAAGGCATTCACTCTGTGTACAAAGATGTAAGTTAATGCCCTCCTAGCTCCAAATGGACAATTGTAGCTTCGTTTACAAGAATTCCATGTTAGGTTCAACAATTAGTTTGGTTGATTTCTTTGAAAATTAAAAGACATTAGAATATTCATTTGTCAATGCATTACCGGTATGTGTGCCTAATTTGGACAATTTGCTGCAACCTGGCACAATTTACATTCATGGTTACTCATTTGAAGAGGAAAAGAGGTATTTTAAGTATTGGTTAACTCTTCAATGGCTATGTATCAAAACTCTAGATTGCCAAATTTGTGTGGAATATATAATATGATATATCATATACATGTGACAAAAGTCGGCTGTGGCAGTCACCATTTGTTTCACTAGTTGACCAACATATGTAAAGAATTCTTAAAGGGATCACAGAGAAAATGAAGATTTAGGCTTCTTTCCATTATTTTGTAATTATACTCATAATGGATATCCTCCAGAGGACAGACATATTCTATAATAGTTGTGAGTCTGCAGGTTGCCTTGAAGAATTCCAGCTTTGTAATTATATTATTAGAAATAAAGAACATTTTTGCTGCAAAAAAATGGCTGTTTACTAACCACAGAAGTTTCTGGTTTTACAGTGTTCAATTATAAAGAAATAAGTAAAAGAAAGTTTGGAGTTTTGAACCTAGATATGAAAATATAACAACTGTGCACAATATGGGGATTATACTTTGAACGAACCTCTATGAATAGTTGAGTCAAACACTTTCAAGGAAATTAATGAAAATTATTGTTGATACTCTCCATGTTCTGTATAGAGTGGTGAAGTGTGACGTCATAAAAAAAAAAAAAATTGTTGAATTTCTCAATTTTTTCTTCATTTTCCAAAGAGCATCAAAAATAATATTTCAAATGTTGAAAACCTATTGAATATGTTAAGTATTGACTGAGATATGACCATCTGAATAAATAGATTTCCTATAAGAACTCAGTGTTAATTTGCTCTGGTTCGTCGACATTTGGACATTATTTTTGATACTCTTTCAGAAAATGAAAACAAAATTGAGAAATTCTAAAAAATAGATTTTTATGATTCTACAGCTTCGGTACTCTTTTTGTCATCCAGGGCCCTGTTTCATAACACTTATACTCAATAGCAAGTTACAATAACTGTTATAAGCTACCAAACTGATTCAATTGATTGGCCAAGAGACATTTTGTCATACAGTTTTAGTGCTTGTTACCGATAACAAGTTTTTTTAAACAGGGCCAAGAACCGTTTAACTGCTGTTATCAATTAATCTAAATAATTATCAATGACAGGTTTATACTTCTCTATATTTTCCTATCCTTTCTATTTTTCATTACACGGTAAAAAAACAAATTTAAAAAAAAGGAAATTCTGACCAAATTTATGTAAATGCTCTTCTACTAGGTATAACAAAGTAAGCTTATTAGTGACTATAACTGCTTCCTTTTTGTTTTGCAATACACACAGAAATCTATTCATAAATATGTTTATTTGACTGTACAAATCACTTAATCTTTACTTCATATGTTATAAGCTTTGATATGCTATGACAATGTGTTAGAAGTGATATTTCTTTATAAGTATTTCCCTGTATTTCCCACGCAATAAGGTTGAGTTGTCTTGTGTAGGTGGATTAATGATCAGGAGATAATTATGTAGAGGTTACCTGTCAAATGTCATTATTCTGAATTTACATGTTTAATGCTTAAAGATAAAGTCGAGTTCTGGTCATGCGATTGCAATGTGAAAGAAGTGTTGTGGAAAGGATCAGAAAAGGTTGATCATCTAGCATATAAGTATTGGTGTGTACTGCAAGGTTCTGGAATCATCAAAATGATAAAGAAATTTGGCCCAGTCTTGGTATTAAGTTACAAGCACTGTACACAGAAAGATGAATATGGGACTACACAGACATGTGGCGTAAAAAACTGTCCCGATTTTTATGTTACATGCCATATTTAGAATATTAAGGCATTTGAATAGTCATGCTTTTCACGGAACATCTTTTATCTGATGTTCTTCCACACTTGCATAATAACAATAACGCTCACAAATTATTGTTCACCTCTTCCCAGAACTCAACCTTCGCTTTAACAAGCATATTTGGGACTTTATTTGAATTCATATATACATGGAGAAGGATCGAATCTGCATTTCATGTTTTCATGTTTGTGTGTATATGTAAGCTTACGTGATTGTGTTGTTTTGTAAATAAAGTGCATATACTGTATATTTCAAATACAGTTTTTAATGCGTACAAGTAGTTTTTTTTGTGGTTGCTATTTTACTTTCATGTATATGATTTACAGATAATATCATAGAGCTAATTACTATAAAACATGTATGTACATGAATCAATATCTCAGGACCCGGTTAAGCTTTTTCTCTCTCTTTCTCTATCCTCCCTCCTCTCTTTGTCTATCCTCCCTCCTCTCTTTCTCTATCCTCCCTCCTCTCTTTCTCTATCCTCCCTCCTCTCTTTCTCTATCCTCCCTCCTCTCTTTCTCTATCCTCCCTCCTCTCTTTCTCTATCCTCCCTCCTCTCTTTCTCTATCCTCCCTCCTCTCTTTCTCTATCCTCCCTCCTCTCTTTCTCTATCCTCCCTCCTCTCTTTCTCTATCTTCACTCCTCTTTTTCTATATCTTCTTATCTCCTCTTTTTCTCTATCTTCACTCCTCTTTTTCTCTATCCTCCCTCCTCTCTTTCTCTATCCTCCCTCCTCTCTTTCTCTATCCTCCCTCCTCTCTTTCTCTATCCTCCCTCCTCTCTTTCTCTATCCTCCCTCCTCTCTTTCTCTATCCTCCCTCCTCTCTTTCTCTATCCTCCCTCCTCTCTTTCTCTATCCTCCCTCCTCTATCCTCCCTCCTCTCTTTCTCTATCCTCCCTCCTCTCTTTCTCTATCCTCCCTCCTCTCTTTCTCTATCCTCCCTCCTCTCTTTCTCTATCCTCCCTCCTCTCTTTCTCTATCTTCACTCCTCTTTTTCTATATCTTCTTATCTCCTCTCTTTCTCTATCTTCACTCCTCTTTTTCTCTATCCTCCCTCCTCTCTTTCTCTATCCTCCCTCCTCTCTTTCTCTATCCTTCCTCCCTCTCTTTCTCTATCCTCCCTCCTCTCTTTCTCTATCCTCCTTCCTCTCTTTCTCTATCCTCCCTCCTCTCTTTCTCTATCCTCCCTCCTCTCTTTGTCTATCCTCCCTCCTCTCTTTCTCTATCTTCACTCCTCTTTTTCTATATCTTCTTATCTCCTCTCTTTCTCTATCTTCACTCCTCTCTTTCTCTATCCTCCCTCCTCTCTTTCTCTATCCTCCCTCCTCTCTTTCTCTACCCTCCCTCCTCTCTTTCTCTATCCTCCCTCCTCTCTTTCTCTATCCTCCCTCCTCTCTTTGTCTATCCTCCCTCCTCTCTTTGTCTATCTTCACTCCTCTTTTTCTATATCTTCTTATCTCCTCTCTTTCTCTATCCTCCCTCCTCTCTTTCTCTATCCTCCCTCCTCTCTTTCTCTATCCTCCCTCCTCTCTTTCTCTATCCTCCCTCCTCTCTTTCTCTATCCTCCCTCCTCTCTTTCTCTATCCTCCCTCCTCTCTTTCTCTATCCTCCCTCCTCTCTTTCTCTATCCTCCCTCCTCTCTTTCTCTATCCTCCCTCCTCTCTTTCTCTATCCTCTCTCCTCTCTTTCTCTATCCTCCCTCCTCTCTTTCTCTATCCTCCCTCCTCTCTTTCTCTATCCTCCCTCCTCTCTTTCTCTATCCTCCCTCCTCTCTTTCTCTATCTTCACTCCTCTTTTTCTATATCTTCTTATCTCCTCTTTTTCTCTATCTTCACTCCTCTTTTTCTCTATCCTCCCTCCTCTCTTTCTCTATCCTCCCTCCTCTCTTTCTCTATCCTCCCTCCTCTCTTTCTCTATCCTCCCTCCTCTCTTTCTCTATCCTCCCTCCTCTCTTTCTCTATCCTCCCTCCTCTCTTTCTCTATCCTCCCTCCTCTCTTTCTCTATCCTCCCTCCTCTCTTTCTCTATCCTCCCTCCTCTCTTTCTCTATCCTCCCTCTTCTCTTTCTCTATCCTCCCTCCTCTCTTTCTCTATCCTCCCTCCTCTCTTTCTCTATCCTCCCTCCTCTCTTTCTCTATCCTCCCTCCTCTCTTTCTCTATCCTCCCTCCTCTCTTTCTCTATCTTCACTCCTCTTTTTCTATATCTTCTTATCTCCTCTCTTTCTCTATCTTCACTCCTCTTTTTCTCTATCCTCCCTCCTCTCTTTCTCTATCCTCCCTCCTCTCTTTCTCTATCCTCCCTCCTCTCTTTCTCTATCCTCCCTCCTCTCTTTCTCTATCCTCCCTCCTCTCTTTCTCTATCCTCCTTCCTCTCTTTCTCTATCCTCCCTCCTCTCTTTCTCTATCCTCCCTCCTCTCTTTGTCTATCCTCCCTCCTCTCTTTCTCTATCTTCACTCCTCTTTTTCTATATCTTCTTATCTCCTCTCTTTCTCTATCTTCACTCCTCTCTTTCTCTATCCTCCCTCCTCTCTTTCTCTATCCTCCCTCCTCTCTTTCTCTACCCTCCCTCCTCTCTTTCTCTATCCTCCCTCCTCTCTTTCTCTATCCTCCCTCCTCTCTTTGTCTATCCTCCCTCCTCTCTTTGTCTATCTTCACTCCTCTTTTTCTATATCTTCTTATCTCCTCTCTTTCTCTATCCTCCCTCCTCTCTTTCTCTATCCTCCCTCCTCTCTTTCTCTATCCTCCCTCCTCTCTTTCTCTATCTTCACTCCTCTTTTTCTATATCTTCTTATCTCCTCTCTTTCTCTATCTTCACTCCTCTTTTTCTCTATCCTCCCTCCTCTCTTTCTCTATCCTCCCTCCTCTCTTTCTCTATCCTCCCTCCTCTCTTTCTCTATCCTCCCTCCTCTCTTTCTCTATCCTCCCTCCTCTCTTTCTCTATTCTCCCTCCTCTCTTTCTCTATCCTCCCTCCTCTTTCTCTATCCTCCCTCCTCTCTTTCTCTATCCTCCCTCCTCTTTCTCTATCCTCCCTCCTCTCTTTCTCTATCCTCCCTCCTCTCTTTCTCTATCCTCCCTCCTCTCTTTCTCTATCCTCCCTCCTCTCTTTCTCTATCTTCACTCCTCTTTTTCTATATCTTCTCATCTCCTCTCTTTCTCTATCTTCACTCCTCTCTTTCTCTACCCCCCCCTCCTCTCTTTCTCTATCCTCCCTCCTCTCTTTCTCTATCCTCCCTCCTCTCTTTCTCTATCCTCCCTCCTCTCTTTCTCTATCCTCCCTCCTCTCTTTCTCTATCCTCCCTCCTCTCTTTCTCTATCCTCCCTCCTCTCTTTCTCTATCTTCACTCCTCTTTTTCTATATCTTCTTATCTCCTCTCTTTCTCTACCTTCACTCCTCTTTTTCTATATCTTATCTCCTCTTTCACTTATTATCTCCTCTTCCACTCCTCCTCCCCCCCCCCCCCCCCTCCTTCCCACTCATCTTTTCCTTTTTACTCTTTCTTACAGCGCATAGAGACATTGTGATATGCGCTATATGAGTAAGGTATATTATTTAGATTATCTCTTTCTCTCCTCTCTGTCATGGCATTTACTCATTCTTCCTCGCCCTCTCTATGTCTTGACCTATCCTCTTCAAAGCCCTAGGCTCTTCTCTTGGTCAACCACATGGTCTTCTAGACAATCACTACCTGTCGCCTGATTTCAAAAGTCAGTGTATCATACCAGGCCATGAAATCTCCCACCATTAAAAGCGTCTTTTAACAACTCCAGTGAATCCAACACAGAAGTTCAACAGATCCCTCCTTACTAATTTAAATATTGACACACCTTGACTTTAATTCATCTGCAATTAATGGCTTTATTTTTCATAGGAAAACAGATATGTAGACAATTTGTATAATCATCACATATGAATATACACCATGACATGGCTGGCTATTCACCTGTATGGGTATTAAGATCTTCATTGCTACCATATACACACATTAATTCATCAAGGAAGAACATCTTCTGAAGAGATTTTCCACCGCAAATGGGCGACGCTGATCGTTCACTTCAATACTTTATAAAGACTGTTCTTCAACAAAACAAAGTGCATCTCAAATATACCAGTATACAGATAGTGTACACGACACAGATAAGGGACACGGACATCTTTGAATGTCCGATTTGTACGATACCTGAAGCTACTGCCAAAAAGTGTTTCTACATGCATCACTAGCTCACTTTCTTGTGTTGTTGAATTTACCATCTTACAATGTATCATGAGAATAACAGTTTATTATACAGCACACATACATGTGTCAAATGTGTTGTCAAATTGAATGGAAGAAAATAAATGTTCATTTGAATTGAATTGCAACAAAAAGAAAGCCAATACATAAGGAATGACATTTGATGGCATAGGTTGCCAATTGAAGTGCCTTTGTTTTTCTTCTTCACACGATATGCCAGTCAAGTCATATTTTGCACAATAAAATGGACACAAAGAATACACAAATTTCCCAATTTTGGTCTTTTTGTTGTCTTTATTTGTTACACTTCAAATAATAGAAAGCGCTTTATAAGCACCCTTTTATTATTATCAATAGATGATCATTGTTTATTAGGCTACAAAAATGTGCACCTCTCTCTGGGTAAAAAAAAAAAAGCGTAACTGAAGGTTTTCATTCAGCTCTTCTATAATTTTAGGCCTGTCTTGAATTCTGGCAAATGAGGTTCAAGCAGGACGTTTGATACACAGTAATGCAGTATAGCAGAACCTCCTTATAACAAGGTCCTTGGGACCAAGGAAATTACCTTGTTATATCAGGAATCTTTACTTGTTATATCAGGGTAAAAAAACCAAAATAACATAAAGAGCTTTGACCAGCTAAATTACCTTGTTATAACAGATTACCTCATTATATCAGAGCTCTTTATACCGAGGTTCCACTGTAATACAAAGTAGGCATAGTTCAGAGGAATGGATGTAACTAAACATACATGTCAGCATGTCATACAAATCCAGAAACATTTACAATATAAAATGTTGATTGTTAAACACGTTTATATGTAGTTTACGACTCCAAAACTAAACTTTGAAACGGCCTATCACCACTTATGGTTTACCTTTCCACTCTAAACATTATACCAAGTTAGAACTATGTGAATATGCACGATCATTTTTTTAAATCTTGTAATAAGCATTTATTACAGTTAATCAAAAATGTTCGCCTTTTTCTTTCAGTCCATTAAAAGGAATCTAAGACTTACAGCAAAGGTTAGGTTGATTATGTTATCCTTTGGAGAAATAAAAGCATGAAAGTAGTAATGTATAGTTCAATACAGCGCGCATTTCAAACATGGTGAACATACATGTAGTTCTCTATAGCAAGACATTTGTTTTTCCACTTCACGATATCAAATAAATATCCATTCTCCTATGCACAATCTATCAACTTAATAACTATTAAGTTTCTTTATTATCATTATATGCAATCACTTAATGGAGGTTATGCAAACACATAAACAGTTACATGTATAGGGTAAGTGCTTATTCTCTCTATCACATAGGCCTACAGCTTTCCAATCCAAACACTTGTGGCGCTCAATTATTTTGGGCTCAATTTTTTTTCTTTTGCTGGGAAGGGTACCAGTCAGTACTTCCAGTGTAATTACCCACGCATGCTTTTGATATTGATTGTCAATGACAATATTTTATAGGATGCATTCTTCCTAGCAAAATGTCACTTTCTTTAGTCATTCAAATGCTGCATGGACCTTCTACGCAACTGGTAATGAGGATGATCCACGTTTAATCCCAGATTTAA
>JAVYIG010015449.1:0-35904 GCA_035222895.1 Strongylocentrotus droebachiensis
CTTTTATTGTAATAAACCGAATCAAATCAAATTAAAAACATTTAAAAAAAAAAAAAAAAAAATAGAGCATATTTAAATTATAGCCCACATCGTTCACTCATTTTATCTCGCTCTCCATTCATACACACTATTGTGACTTTTTGTAACACAGTTTGCACCCCTTCAGCCCCTCTTTCTCTTTTTCTCTCTCTCTCTCTCTCTCTCTCTCTCTTTCTCTCTCCACTTTCCAATAACTTAAATCTATATTAAGGACGTCTGTCCTGATCCACTCTCTGACAATCGTAATAACGCTTCTTAAGTTCTTTCTTTCCCGAAGGTATTGTACTTAAATATAAAGCGTGGCCTTGCAAACCCTGCAAACATTGAACATTGTCATTCTACCGTAAGGCCGAATTTAGCTGTTTTTCAAAAACACTTCAGAAGATGAATGACGATCCACTGTATTTTCAGGGTTTCTCGACCTTCGAATGTCTTCTTCAAGAAAACTTCAAGATTCTTCTCTTTGTGTTCAGTTAGTCTAATACATGTCAGCCTTAATACACAACCATCTATAACTTGTTGTCCTTTTCAGATTTGACAAATCCATTGTGTGAAGCAAATGGTCGACCTTACAATCATGTACAATGCCTGGTACATATTAAAATTATATGTGTAAGTCATGACGGTAAGGTTTATAGCAAAACAGATAGAGAGAATTTTCATTGTTACATGCAAGAGAATTATTGAATATTTGTTGTTTACTTGTATAAAACAGAAATTAGTTAATCAATCCGTTTGAAATAAATGTCATACTCACTATACGACAGTTTTCAATAGAATAACATGGATTCATATAGGAAAATGAATCGAGTCATACATTTTTGAAATATTGACATTTTAGTCATTTTGTGTGTTGGAACGAATGGGAAAGTTGTCCGCCCGCAACTACATCACAAAGATAAATACCTATTTAGCCAACACGAAGAGCCCATATAGTGTGCATGATTACAACTTCTAAAAATTCATTCTCATTTTTGTCCGATTTCATTCAAAATTTAGCAATGCGGTTAATGCTCATCATCATGATCATGATACGAGAATAGGTAGATCCTGTAATCCTCGGTCACTTCGTCAGGGTTGGTTATGTTCTAGAGGTAACTTTTTTGCACATGCGCAGATTTGTTCTGCTTTCTTCTAGAGTATAGTTTGCTATCAAGGTTGTGTTTCCCTTTAAGCTTAAATACGTGATTTTAGACACAGAGTCGGGGTCTACAGACTCCGAACTGCGTGAAGATTTACTAGTTTGACCTTTCCCCTATCTTTCCTTATGCATTTCTTCATTTGTATGTCTCGTGGGCTGTCGGTCTACTGGAATGCCCCCCCCCCCCCCACTGCCACAAAATGACATTGCCTGTGCCTGAGTGTGGTTATGAAACACTTCTAAAGTGAAAGTTTGCTCCTTTTGATGAATTTACTTCAAATTCAATACCAATTTTTTTTTGGTACTTCTATGACAAATATAAATCATCGTGATTGTTCAACTGACACTATGAAAGAAAGGTGCAGAACTGTCTGGTTCGTCAAAAATAAATCCTTTATAAATAAGGTCTGCTGACTCGACTTATATAAAATTTCGTTGTCTGTAGCCTTGAAGTTGACACAAAAGTCTCTGCAAAGAATACATGTAAGCTCGGCAATGATAGTGGCTTTTGAAAGCAGAGATTCGGGAAATTGACAAAGAGAATAGCATTTCAAATTTTCGGATCTCTTTCAATAACAGTTTATCGTCTGGGAGCATCCCCTCGAGTGATAAATGTGATATAAAAGACTTTACAGAAATCAACTTAAGGACAATTCCAATACCCTAGTCAGTGGTGTATATCCAAACAAATCTTTTTGTTCATAATTATTATTTCACTAGTCAGTAGTCACTACATTGTTTACACGTTAGGACGGACAAGACTCACTATGAATATGACGGACAAAGAAAGAGGACAAAATATACAGTTCCTCAGGTAGACAAAGGAACATCCCTTCACTGCTATTATGTAAAAATGTGTAGAACAGGTATCACATGCATATTCACCTGTTTTACTCATTTTTACATAATAGCAGTGAAGGGATGTTCCTTTGTCTACCTGAGGAACTGTACATATTTTGTCCTCTTTCTTTGTCCATCATGTTCATAGTGACTACTGAGACTGCCGTCGTGTTTTCATGGTTTGGGTCATCATGTAGAGTCTATAATAAAGGGTTTTGTCCTCTACAAACTTAAAAACGTTTTCACATCCCAAAATCATCCCTTTGTTCAACTTGGTTAGCAAACATGATAAACCCTAATGACACTATAAAACATGAGGGCAACTGATGATTTTTCTGTTTACCAGGTACAGCACTAACTTGCGTGTTTTTCTGGGAAATATATAGTTGAATGTCGTGTTTTGGGTATCGCATCTTTTGTAGGTGAATTGAGAAAGGTTCTGATGAAACCACTAAAATATAAATTACCATGATGTTACCCATGAATGTGTACGGAATCAACTTTAACTTTTCTACCCCGCTACCCCCCCCCCCCCCCCACCCCACCAGATCAATTTCTTGTCGGATCATAGCTTCAGTAAATCTTTCATAGTGAATTACATAAATTCACAAATCGCAGAAACTATGCATTAACGTTTCACTGCAATGCAATTATGGCAATGTGCTTAAAAACTACATGTATTATGGAAAGGTGTGTTTTTTGAGTTATTCCATCCTCATCGTCACTCTAGATAAAATTTCAAGCACAATTTTTCCATAGGACTTCTGTTTGCAAAGGGGTGATGGGAGACAACACCCATGCAAGGAAAGAACAAAAATCCATTTACTAGCACCTAGGAGCTCTAATCGCACCTCCTTGCTATAGTACCAACCAGTCTTGTCTTGAAGCATGTCTTATCTTACAATACGTGCTTTGTGCAATAATAGTCGGTATCAGAGGCATTATTTACTGGTAAACAGATGTTGGTGCGAGACAAAGCTTCCATGCAGGTATGACCGGGTAGGTGGTGTGAGCAGAGACATGCTACATATAAAAAGAAGGATGGGAAGACGAGGAAAAAGAAGGGAAAGAAGAAGAAGAAGACGAAGAAGAAGACGAAGAAGAAGAAGAAGAAGGAGAAGAAGAAGAAGAAGAAGAAGAAGAAGAAGAAGAAGAGGAAGAGGAGGAAGAAGAAGAAGAAGGAGAAGACGAAGAAGAAGAAGAAGGAGAAGAAGAAGTGGGAGAAGAAGAGGAAGAAGACGAAGAAGAAGGAGAGAAGGAGAGGAGGAAGAGAATGAATAAGAAGAAGAAGAGGGAGAAGAAGAAGTAAAAGTAGAAGAAGAAGTACCCTTGCCTTGGTATGAGGATGCGTAGCAGCCTATACCACGTAGTCAGTTGAATATAAGTCTGTCGATTTTCCAATATCGAACAGCGGCTCGGGGGTATATACTCAAGACAATAAATAGATAATCAGCTTAAAATTGGTGAGAGGGGTGGGAGAAAGAGAAAGAGAGAGAGAGAGAGAGAGAGCGAGAGAGAGAGAGAGAGAGAGAGAGATGGTGGTGAGGAGTGTTGGAGAAGGTCCACAGTAGACGCATATAGACCTAGATTGATGAACAGTGGAAGTGGTCAAATTAATTTATGAAAAAGAAACATTCGACCCCTTCCAAATTCATCTTTTTATCTTACAAGCTGACACCGAGGATTATGAGTTAATATATAACAAGGATAAATGTACACAAAGGTGTTAAGAAGTAATTACCCTTCTTTTTCCTCATCTGCAAATATATCTTATCTTATCTGCAACAAAAATCGCTAAACTGAACACTAAACATGACGAAGAAAAGGAAACACTCGCTATCTTTGGCTTCCATCATGAACAAACCTTTTTCGCCATAAAATAATTCATGAAAATATTTTGGGGTCAGATATTGAACTCGATAATGCAGTAGTCAGTACACAGTTACATGTATCAATCTAAAAGTAATGGATTATATCTGAGAGCCAATTGGTAACTTAAAAACTTATGAAACACTCACCAATTGATTATTCCAAGTATGAGCGTAAAACTCCCCGTAATCCCACAAAACTCCAAAATGGCGCCAAGTCTAAATTGCGTAAAATTGTTAATATTCCAGATCGTCTGCTCCAAATCGAACGCATCTCAATTGCACTCCTATCCTACGTGAGCTCAGACGATGTCTTGACTCCAGCGAACACCTGTGAATGAATGCCGGAACATCAGCAGAACACAAGTTAGTGTGTTTACCTTTTGTGTGTGGAGGCCAACAAACTTTTTGGAGGGGTGACTCGCGGGAGAGGTTATCGATCGGAAAAAACATTTACCGGTATTGTTCGCTTTTTTGGCGCGCCTCGTGGTATTGCGTCGTAAGCGATGATCATTCTGATGGAAGAGCTTTACACCCTACCTCCTTAATCTGATTGTAATGCGTGATCTATACTCGTGCATGACGGAAGGGAGGAAAGAAATGGGGAAATATGGATACAGAGAGAACAAAATAGATAAAAGTTCACTCTTTTGCTGTTTTGTATTCCTTCAATTAACAATTATTGTAGCAGACTACAAAGTTTGTTTAGTGATGTTGTATGTATTGTTGTAGTCCGTTGGGGGTACAGGGGTTGGTAAACTAACTTTGAAAAGCGGAGAGGGAGAGAGAGAGAGCGAGGGGGATGGGGTAATAAAGTTACTACCTGTCAGTTATTTACCACGCCACAACTGGTACCGACAAAATATCATTGCCACCACCAGAAGCATCACACCGGCTATCATCGTCAATTCTTCCACCACCAGAAGTATCGTCACCAGTCACCACCACCATCACTACTGTGACCATAATCATCACAGCTCTCACCGCCACAACCACCACCACCATCACAACAAAACACCAACCAGTAGCGCCGCCACCATCAGCATTACACGGCCAACCCAAATACCTACACAATACCATCATCGACAAATCATCCACCACCACTTAAGGTCTAGCACCATCAATACTCTTGTCACCGTTATCATCAAAACCACAACTGGTATCTATCAGCCCCACTCACATTATCGTTACCACTACACACTACCACCACCACCACCATCATCACCACCACCACTATAACCACCACAACCACCATCACAATCTTCATTATCATCATCATCATCGTCATCACTGCAGTGGTGACGGTGGTGATGGTGGTGGTTGTAATGGTGTTGGTTGTGGTGGTGATTGTAATGAAGATGGTGGCTGCGGCGCTTGCAATAGTGATAGTGGTGGCAGTGGTTGTAATGGTGGTAAGCAACTATGGGTGCGTTTAATCGACACTTTTTCACCCTAGAATCACGGTTTCTAAAGACGTTTAGTTTAAAACGCAATGCGTTCAAGCGATTTTTTCGTCGGTCGTAAAAATAAACGTGTTTGAAAACACAAACATGAAACGCTGAAAAAGATGCGTTTTGTATCATGATTCAAAAGAATCACGGTCGCTAAAATTCGATTGAACGGACGGAGTTCTCAATCATGATTGTATGACGAAGCCTCTTCCGGTTTGGGAAAAACCGCGCGCCCGCTTTGCATGCAATTTGCGTTCACTATACCATCGTGGCCTGTTCCGTTATGTTATTCCTTGTTTTTCCTTCTATCATTTTCTCTTTCTGTCTTTCCTTATGTTATTCTTTGTTTCTTCCTTCTATTCTTATGTTATTCTTTGTTTTTTTTCCTACTATCACCTTTTCTTATGTTATTCTTTGTTTTTATCATTCTATCATTTGCTCTTTCTGTCATTCCTTATGTTATTCTTTGTTTCTTCCTTCTATACTCATGTTATTCTTTGTTTTTTCCTTCTATCACCTTTTCTTATGTAATTCTTTGTTTTAAGCATTCTATCAATTTCTCTTTCTGTCTTTCCTTATGTTATTCTTTGTTCCTTCCTTCTATTCTTATGTTATTCTTTGTTTTTTTTCCTACTATCACCTTTTCTTATGTTATTCTTTGTTTTTATCATTCTATCATTTGCTCTTTCTGTCATTCCTTATGTTATTCTTTGTTTCTTCCTTCTATACTTATGTTATTCTTTGTTTTTTCCTTCTATCACCTTTTCTTATGTAATTCTTTGTTTTAAGCATTCTATCAATTTCTCTTTCTGTCTTTCCTTATGTTATTCTTTGTTTCTTCCTTCTATCATCTTCTCTAATGTTATTCTTTGTTTTAATCATTCTATCACTTTCTCTTTCTGTTCTTCCTTATGTCATTCTTTGTTCCTTCCTTTTTTCACATTCTCTTTCTGTCTTTCCTTATGTTATTCTTTGTTTCTTCCTTCTATTTTTATGTTATTCTTAGTTTTTTCCTTCTATTACCTTCTCTTTTGTTATTCTTTGTTTCTTCCTTCTATTCTTATGTTATGCTTTGTTTTTTCCTTATATCACCTTTTATGTAATTCTTTGTTTTAAGCATTCTATCACTCTCTCTTTCTGTCTTTCCTTATGTTATTCTTCGATTCTTCCTTCTTTCACCTTCTCTTATGTTATTCTTTGTTTTAATCATTCTATCGACTTTATCTTTCTGTCTTTCCTTATGTTATTCTTTGTTTCTTCCTTCTATCACCTTCTCATTCTTTGTCTTATTATTGCGATCTATGCTCAAAACAGCAGTCGACAGTCGGCCGTAAACAATTCCA
This sequence comes from Strongylocentrotus droebachiensis, assembly GCA_035222895.1. NCBI lineage: Eukaryota > Metazoa > Echinodermata > Echinoidea > Camarodonta > Strongylocentrotidae > Strongylocentrotus > Strongylocentrotus droebachiensis. The sequence goes on from JAVYIG010015449.1 coordinate 6,683, forward strand.
GAAAGCGCGCGCCGAAGTTCCTGGGCCATACTGCGCAGTGTGATGCGCAGTGGTTTGGCTCGCAATGAGCTAGAATCAGCGTTGATGAAAAATCGCTTGAACGCAAACCGCAGTGACCTTGCTTTTTGTAACGGCGTTTTGAATTGTGATTCATGTTTGTGATTCTAGCTTCGAAAATTCGATTGAACGCACCCTTAATGCCCTCTACAAATTAGAGACTCCTGAATATACCATTAGGACACTAGAAGTAGAAGAGAAACCGCCTAATTTGCAATTTCATCATATTTACCATTCAACTTGGATGAATGTACTGTACCTATGTTTGCACAAGGTGTATATATAGAGGAGTGACCCATAACTTCGATAGTTTTGTTGGGAATCGAAACCTGGTCAGGGTTATAAGGCCGAGGTCAAGCCTGTTATAGACATAATATAAATATTGATAAACTTATCTTTAAACAATATTGATAACTGAAACATGTAGACAAATACAGACAAAAACATGACTATCTAATGCAGATAGGCTATTTATTATGAAGAGTACTGTTGATGGAAATACAATTTTGTGCTGCTTTTTCTTAGTCTCTTCTTCCATCTTTTGTTTTTAATTTGTAGCCCCCCCCCCCTCCCCCTGCATTTTCTCTCTCTCTCTCTCTCTCTCTCTCCCTCTCTCTCCCCCTCACTCTCTCGTCAGCCTCTAACTCATAATGTAGTATTATGTCTAATTCATGATAGCATGATTATGAACTTGTTACAACCATCAGATATGCTAATATCCTGTACGTGAAAAGAGGGGCAACATGCGGTATGAATTTTCATGTTTTGAACGGTTTTGCTGATAATAAAAGGCGTTCTTAATCTCTGTTTGGATGTGCCCATAAATCATAACACTGTTTCAAAACAAGCATTTACAAAATGTATTTTGTTTCGAGTTTTTGTATCCAAAACAGAACCTCGAGGACTCATCGAAAACAGCAAAAAGAGTCCTTGCACGATCCAACCCTTTCGACCTACCCTTGACCTTGATCACGGGACCAGACATGTTCTGAAACCCATCCTGTTTCCCGCTGGCCTAAATTTGGTTCGGGTCAAAACCAAAATAAGGTTTCCAACCTATTCTATGCAAATCAGCTAACTTTCCGGTTTGGCAAGGTAACGAGCATGTTTATAGCTATTTCATCGTTTTTTCTCTACATAATTGATATTGTGGCAGTGGCATATATAGCTACGGGAAGAGAATACACGGGTGAGGTGGGGTAGGAGGCGGAGAAAGAGAGAGAGAGGGAGAAAGAGAGAGAGAGAGGAAGAAGAGAGAGAAACAAAGAAAGAAAAACAAAGGGGAAGAGAGAATTAGAAAGATAGAGAGAAAAAGAAAGATACATAGAGGGAGCAAGGGAGAGAGAGAGAGAGAGAGAGAGAGAGGGGGGGGGGGAGATAAATCAAGAGAAAAAAATAGGGAGAAAGAAAGGTAGATCGATAGATATTAAATAGGTATAATATATAGGCCTATATTAATATATATATTTAGAGAGAGAGAGAGAGAGAGAGAGAGGGGGAGGGAGATAGAGAGTAAGAGAGAGAGAGAGATGAATAAGGGTGGGAAGAACATCCTTCCAACACCCCCCTCCCCTTTACTTGATGAACCCGTTGTTTAATAAACTTACATTAAATATAGATAAATCAAATTATATGTTATTTTATACTGTGAAACAGAAACAAAAGTATAGTACTTTGCAAAACTTAGTTGTGAAACTCAATAATTCATTAATTGAACGTGTATATTGTACGAAATTTCTGGGTGTCTACATTGATCATGATTTATCATGGAAGACTCACATTTCTTATGTCAGAAAGAAGTTATCACAGAATATCGGTGTCATCAGCAAATTATGCCATATCCTACCAAAATGCATTCTTATCACATTGTATAATACTTTAGTCCTGCCCTACTTATCATACTGTAATGTCGTATGGGCTAATACATATTCTTCCAAATTGGAAGCCATTTTTATATTGCAAAAGAGATTTGTAAGAATTGCCTCATCATCTTCATACTTGGCACATACTAAACCCTTATTCATAAAGTTAAGTATACTGAATATTTATAAATTAAATAATTATTTTAATTCAATACTACTTTTTAAACACAAGCTTGGTTTATTACCCAATAATTTATGCAATATGTTAACTTTAAACTGTTCAGTTCATAATTATAATACTCGAAATAGAATGAATTATTATTTATCTGCTATTACAAAACAATATGAATTACACTCTTTTAGACATAAAGCTCCTTCTGTATGGAATTCTTTACCGTCAGACATTACTTCTATTAATAGTTTGAACTCATTTAAAAAAAAGCTTAAATTATATCTTATTTCTAATAATCTTACATCATAAAACAAACTCACTTACTCCACAGTGCAAATTTGTTTAGGGTTGTGCGGTCCACATGTATATTTTTATTTTTGTTTTTGCTTATTTTCTACTTTGTTTTGTTTTGTTTTGTTGTTTTTTGTTATTGTTTATTCAAATACCATATATCATTTTGTATGATTCCTATACTAGTTTTTTTTTCTGGTGGCTGTCCAGACAAACCCTTTAGGGTTTTTATACAGCAACCTAATTCCTATTTGTTTGTTTTTACTGTCAATATTGTACTATGTTAATAATATTTATGTAAAAGTAATATTTTGATGTTACTGTTTTTTTTTACAATGGAATTAAATAAATACTGAACTGAACTGAACTAATGTTGCATATTCGTAATAAGATCGAAATATGCTCCCCCCCCCCCCCCCCCTCAACAAGCTTGCCCCCTAGTGCCTGGATAATATAGGGTTATGCCAAGTAGTTTTGTTTTTATAGTTCAGTTGTACTTTTTTTTACCGAACAAAATATTATCTTTGTCATCCATGTTTCACAGGCGAATGCTAATTTAAACGGGGGATTTTGAGCCACTTTACTCGCATGTTTACAAGAGAAAGAAAACTATCAATTAAAGGATAATTATGACGGTTGTCGACATGCAATGATTTAATTAGTTGGAAATGTTGTCAGAGATATTTCGATCGATAAATCTGAATTGCGACAATTTCATCCTTATAATTTTTATCGTCACCAATTACCTATCAATCGTATATTCCTTTGTAATAACCATTAATAAAATTAAGCAATTAAGAAAAATAAATGTTTGAATACCAATGCACCATCAACTATCTTATCATCTTAACCTATGGGTTAGTCCATCCAACGAATCAACCATTCAATCAATCAATCAATCAATCTTTCATTAATTCATTCATTAATCCAATCGTTATATCAATCGGTTTTCCAATCATTCAATCGATCAACCAATCTTGTATTCATTAACTCAATCTTTCAGTCAATCGTTCCTCCAATCAATCAATCAATAAATAAATCAATCATTTACTCGTTAGCTCAATAAACCAATCAATCAACCAATCTTTTAATCCTTCTATAAATCAATGAATAATCCATTCACTTGCTCGCTCAAAAAAATCACTCAAGCAAGCAAGTACTCAATCAATCAATCGATCCTCCAATCATTCAATCGATAAATGAATGACTAATTCAGTCGTTCAAACAATCAAACAATCACAGTTCAATCAACCAACCATGCGATGTATCGACCAATCATCGTCAACAACTAATCCATCTATATTAAATAAAACAAAAACGTCAGGCAATTATTCTTCAGTGTACATTTTATCGTCATATTTTATTGCAGATAGGCCTATACATTCATAACATAAACAAATACAAACAGCACAATAATAACTGAATATAATTATGATATATCGTCTTTGCGAGATTGCAAGATACCTCAATACCTGAATGAGGTTTGAATAATCAAGCATACTCCAAACTTTGGAAATATCCTTCATAAATAAAGAGAAAACGTCTTAAATAATATGGCTGGTAACAATCATATGCGCTCTGTTGGCATTCAAAGTTAAACTTTGCGGCTTCATTATTTTCATCTTCATCCGTATTTCATCTATCGGAATCGGGTCTAATAGAATGTATCTTTTCCAGCGATCTCCGAAAGTCTGCTTATCTAAAGCACACTTCACTAAATAATCTCGACCCACCTGCAATCCAGCACCATTCATTAATTGCCTCAATTTGTCATAACACGAATCATTTCAAAGCATAAAACATAATAATTTGCAAAATCAAAGCCTCAACTTACTGTCAACAATAATTGCAAACACAAGAGTTGTAATCATTTCTTTGACAAAATACAAATTTGACATATTATCAACATTATTTCGTGGACAATTTTTTCTTAATAATTATCAACAAAACTTCTTCCTACAGCTAGAAAAAAACCCTCAAGTTTCGAATACCCGGCGGTCGTTATCAAAACTAAAAATAAAAATCATTGCCTAAAATATGTTGTCAACTAATCGTGGAAAGGAAAATGTGCAGCAATATAGACTCTTTTATGTACATTTACACAATTTTCCAATCCTTACATAAACTACAAAATAACTATCAAAATGCTAGCCTGAGCATCTTTTACTAAGTTGTTCCTACAAATCGGCGGGAGGCGTCTACGAATCTACTTCAGTTTGGTAAAGGCACGGTGCTTCAATCTAATTTGGCGTGAGAACAAAATGGCGACCGCGGCTTCAAAACACATATATTTGGTTAAGCTTTGCAATCTAAAAGAAACTAATAGTCTCCAAAGGAATGGTAATGCTTCACCTAGGAAGTAAAATCATTAGACATATTTAAATTTATTTTTCCACTTGTAGGATAGAACACCCTGATTAGCACGAATGCTTGTTGTTTTCTTCAATAGTGGTCCACAAAACCTTCATGTAAAAAGCAGTTGCTGACTGACACTACTTGTTATGAAATAAATAAAATGCTTATAACAAATCCAACAATATACGAGTTATGTAATGAACCCTGTGAAACATCTCATCTTAAATCATCTTGATTTGGCTTTTCTTTTCTACTTTAAACTCTAAATTGCAATAACACAATGTGCTGTTGAGTTTCTCTGTACTATATTCACTGCTCAAGTTCTTCCTTATGCATATTTGAATTTGTTCTGATTAAACTTAGGCCTAATTAACTCTTTCACAAAGAGATAAAATTGCATTATTCTCATAGAATAATAAATATGAACTAAATCAATCTGTAATGTAACTACTTTCGTTACTACTTCTTTTCTAAGCTACTACTTAACTACCAGTAATATATATATATATATATATATATATATATATTTTCGTTAGAAAACCTAGACTATGCATATTCAGGACTCGTGATGTTTTAAACTGACCAAAATATATATAGAAACAAATATTTCTCATATAAATATATGTATAACATGTAGAAATAATGTCACAGTGGTACAAAATCAGTTGATATTTGGTCTACGACATCCCAGGAAAATGACATTCAATAGCATTGCAGAAATATGTTGTGGCACAAGATTCGCAATAACAATAACAAAACAACAAAAATACAATGTGTTTTCCCCCGACTAAAACAAATAAAGCTACGACATACATTAGCAAGGTGTCATTTTGTAAATGAAACAATTACAACAAAAATCCAGACAAATCGCACAATAATGAATGGGGGAAAAAAAGGAAAAGAAAGTACAACAAGCATCAAAGGAAGAAAACACTGATGCATTCAAACTGCAAAAGATGTCTGTACAGAACCAGAAGAGGATTAACTCTGTGTAAAAGTATATGAGTTAATTCCCTTCTGGCTCTAAACAGACCTTAATGGTTAACAATAACGCAGTTCAAAATAATAATGCAGGGATCAGAGAAATGAAAGATAGAGAGAGGAAAGAGCGGAAAACAACAACATTAAAATGATTCAGTTTTCACACCATAATCAAAAGAGGATATTCAGTCAGGCAAAAACAAAGAAGAAAAGAAAAGAAAAGAAAAGAAGCAGACTGATAGAGAGCAGTGATATTTCGTGGGAAATGTTTCCCTAATGTTGCATGCATGCACTTAAAATCACAAATGTTAATCAAGTCAGCAGTTGAAAAGGTTTGACAAGTGAGATTTTAAATATGGTGGATTAAAACTAGTTTAACCATACTAGTTACAACCTTCGTTGTGTTGGTTTCAGCATGAGGTATATGTCTACCATTTTGGAAATTACATGTAGTTTACCTTATTCTCAGTGTCAACAAAGACTGAATAAGCCTTCGCTCGAGTCCAAGATGATTTCCGTTTCACTGATTTTAAGGTACTTTTATTAAATGACTGAAATATGGTCATGGTATGAATCAGCTGTATCATTTTAAAATGAGGAAAAGGATAGTATATTCTAGGACAGAAAAAATCCACACGGTCATAACATAAAACCATGCATATATAAACAGAAAATAGAAACACTGACTTCACAGACATAACAAAATATGATCACGGGCTGAAAAAAAATCGTGATCACAGGCTGAAAAACAAATTGACACTCAGTTTTCATAAGGGATGCTTGTTATAGGAATATCAAGCAATGAAAGGGGAACAAAACATTGATCGATCGTTGGAATTTTACCGTGTTCGTGTCTATATGCTGTACATGTCCAAGATTATGGAGAAATAGAAAAAATGGAAAGAGAGAGAGTTATTAACATTATTATCAATAAACATTCACAATCAAAGTATAAAGGAAAATGATAGATATAATTCGATAATTGGAGGTATTTCAGACTAACATGCCAATTTAAATCATTTCTTGCACATCTCGATAACAAATGGGATGCAAAGGAATTTTGGTCCGTCATTGGGAATTATTTCAAGACCTCAAAACAGAAAAACAAATTGTCTTTGGTTTGGCAACCTTTCTTCACAGAAGTCATAACAATAATATCTTTTCTGGCATAAGCTGCAAAAGCGTATTTACAGTCGGTAGGCTATGCCAAACTGAAAAAGTTCCTGATCTTTCAGGGATATCATACAACTGAAACCTTGAGGTCAACTACTAAGATTTCCTGCTCTCCTTCAAAGACCACAGTATGATAAGGTAATTTGGTGTTGATTTCCCCCGTACCTTTAAGCGATTTGAAGTCCTGAATGTCTTTTTCGCTCGTAGGGAGTGCTGGTTTTTCGTAATATTTCTCCTTGTCCTCCTCCTTTTTGTGAGGCATGCAATGTCCCATGTAGGATAAGATCACAGGAAGGAGCATGAGTCCGTGGTAGGCTCCGAAAATCATGACGAGGAACAGCGTCTTGAAGAAGATGCGAAAGACGTAGACAGGCGCCGTCGACAGGACGGAGATCGCGAGGATCGACGACAGCGCTCCTTGAAGGATGGGCATGCCGAGAGCTCGCAACGCCGATATGGCGCGATCGTTAGGCTTGTCCTTTGGCGCGATGACGAACGCGTACGTGATGTGCGCTGAGAAGTCCACGCTGAATCCTATACAGAGGATAATGTTTAACATAGAGATAGGGTCAAGTGGGACACCCCACAGTGACATGTACCCTATGACCCCTGTATCTATGGAGACGACACAGAATGTTACCCATAATGCACAGACAGGATGAGGTATCATCACCAAGGCAACGAAAAACATGCACGCTATTGCGATACCTAGAGTTTGGAGGGTGTTTGGCAATACCCCAATGTATTGATCATAAACAATAAATGCTGGGTTGAATACTGTGAGATTAAAGTCGCTAGCTTCGGCAATGTCCCGAGCCTCGATCATCATGTCTCCCTCTCGAGTTGTGTTCATCATATCCTTTGACATGACAAGAAAACGTGACGCATCAATGTCTGTAGCTACTCCATTCTCATCCTTCTTAAAATTAATATCCAATGAGTACTGCTTAAACATTGGTTGCGTTAAGAACTGATTCTGCAGGAGGGTAACGAAAGTTGTTTTATCCACCTCTGTCGTGCCTACGGCCTGTTTCAGAAACATCAGGTACATGCGCAACCACGATTCCGTCAACTGCTTCCCGTAGATGTAGTCGCTTTCCTCATATGTTTGGGTCAGGTCCTCAATCTTTTGCTGCGTCTCAGGGTTCCAGTATTCCACGTCGTCCTGCATGATGATACTGACAACGGGGCCGAACCTCTTGAAGTACTCGTCTTCGTAGCTGTAGTAGACGAACGCCGGCGAGTCGTCTCGTGCCAGGCTGTTCAGCTGCAGTCCCTGCGTGATGTGGAAGAGACCGTAGATGGCGCCGGCTAGGTAACCCAGGTACGTCAGGACGATCAGGATCTTGCAGGGGCTCCTCATGATGAAGGGTCCAAACTGTTCCCCAAAGAACTTCATGATGCCATGCTCCATGTCGGCAGCCTTGGTCCGGGTCGTCTTGGAGACGCCTCCCGCGCAGAAGATCTGGTAGAACTTGTTGGGCGCTTCCTCCCTGGGCACAACCTATACAGACAGAGAATTGCAAAGTAATCACTAAATGAAAGGATATGTATGGCAGAGAAACTGCTTCTTAAGCTGAGAACAAGATTACTCAAAAGGTAAAAAGCATCTCTAGCCAACAATGAAAATTGATCTTAACAGAGAGCAATTTAGCCATGAACAACTCAATAAGATATCTACAGAGTAGCAATCAGTCTAATAAGAACTGAAAGAATGTTTAAGCAAATCTCACACTTTCATAGAAAACATTTCAAAACTTTTCAAGGCTTACTTTTAGGTTCATGAGCATAAAATTGCTACAAAAAAAGAATCGTCCAATTACTTTGGGTCATGACCTTTCTTCATTCTTGGACCCTCACATCGGCTCCTCACTTAGAGCCGCAACCCGACCTCTATCCCTTTAAAGCCCCACTGTACCACTTGTAGCTACTTGCGCCCTCTATATAGCAAACAATGCCTAAGTGGTGACCATTGGTATCCCCATGATCGTCTCTTTCTTATGTTAATTGAGACCTGAGTTGATGAGATAGCCACCTGCCAGTGACCATGCAGGGAGGTCTAATGGGACCCTATTTCTTTCTCACCTTCTTGCATGCATAGCAATGCATATTGTTGGCCTCCCTCTCTCCAATGTAGGCCATGCAGGCTCCGAAGAACGACAGCTGGTAGAAATAGACGAAGAGCATGGCCACGCCCGCGTAAATACAGAAGGTTCTGACACCGGGTAGGGAGGTGGTGGCACCGATGATGAAGGCGAGCATGTCCGTCAGGTTGGTGATGGTGATAGAGACGGCTGCCTCGGAGAAGGTGCGCGCCATGCGCTCCTCGGTGGGGACGTAGATGCTGAGCTGACGCCAGCCGGCGATCATGATGAACATGTTGTCGACTCCAACACCTGGAGGAATGAGAAAAATGCAAATATGGATAAATTTACTGAGATACTATAAGAACAAAGCGACACATTCAAATTTGGTGATCTACTGTAGTCTGAACAACCTTCTGCATTAAGAGTTCCTTTATTATTTGTTCATGTAACGGACGACTTAAAAGAAAATGATGAGTTTAAATATTACTATACTTTTAAATTGTAAAAGAGGAAGGATTTTGACGATAGATGAGGATGATGATTATATTTTTCCATTGAAATGAAATGAAATTAAGAAATAGGAAACTCAGTGGAAGAAATGAGAAAAATGCTTTGTTAACTTGTGACACTAAAGACTAGATCATGCTCGACTGAGTCTTAATGATGATGAATGAAGTCATGAGGAAAATAAAATAAACCTACCAAGGACAAGGAAGGGCATGAGTGAGACAATCTCGTTGAACTTGAGCCCGCAGTAGCTGAGAAGTCCCACAGCTGAGATGACTGCAAACACCGCCGACAAGACCCCCAGGAACCCTAACCATGGCTTACTCAGGACCCAGTCCCTCATGATACAGGAGAGAACAGCAAAGATGATCATCATGCAAAACGTGGCGGCGAAGCGCGGAACGATATGGATGCTGGCCTCTGTGATCTCGTGCGAGAGCGAGCGAGACGTGCTCCGCGCCAGCTTTATGTGCTTCATCTCCAGCGCAGATTTCTCGATGAGCTTGTCGAAGACCTTCTCCCAGTCCTCTGCCAGGTGGTCCTTCTCTTTGGTGCCCGTGGAGAGAGTGTAAATCAGTAGAACGTTCTCGGCGCTTTGGACGACATCGGTGTCCTCGACGAACTTGACCCCACCAAGGTTGGGACCGATGAAGAGAGGATACTGAGGGGTTTCGAAGTATGGGTAGGTCAGGTTGATGTGGTCAAACATGGCTACGTTGTCACGGTAGATCGTCATGATGTTGTTGTCCAAGCAGCTTCCGAGCCACTTCATGCAGAGGGTGTCGTAGTTATCCAGGGTTCCGTTGTCGTGGAGACTGATGGTCCGGATCTTCTCGTCCAGCTTCACGATCTCCTCAAACATCTCCTGCTTCATGATGTTGTCGCCCTCTGCTGGCAGGATGATCAGTCTACCGCGCCGGATGAAGAGGTCAAGCTCGCGATTCGGCAGAAACTCCTCACCTTCATCCCCGGTCATGAAGAGCTCCTTCGTCGTCGCTCGATCGTCGCGGCTCTGGCTATTCTCCGGTGTGAAGAGGTATTCCACGTTATCGTCGATGACGAAATGCGTAAAACCCGTCATCAGGAAAGTCACCATGGCGAGCGGTACGAGCAAGAAGATGAGCCGGTGCTTGTGCACCTGGCGTCCAAGTTTATAGAAAACGCCGCTGATGCAGCGATCAACGCAGTCGAATTTGGCCATGACGTTGAGTGATTGGTAATCAAGACGAATAATTCACAGAAGTTCCGCTTGAAATGATGGGTTTGAGTGTGTCACCTTTCCCCTCCGGAGGCGTAGTCGGAATGTAGCATCAGAGTTTGGTCTGGTAGTTAGTGATGATGCAAATGATTCGAGGGTCAACAAGATCTGTGGCAAGATAAAACAAATATATTTTTAGATTAAAATCTAAAATCAACAGAGTAAAAGTTCTTCTACACCACCGAGATGCTCCCACTTTTTTGCTACCTTGCCTAATAGATAACACACATGGATTTCTATGTAATCATTTCTTTCCTTTGACTTGCAGCAGCATTTGAATTGAGGTCTTTCTTTTTCTGTTTTGTTTTAGCTTTGTTTCGTGTTTTTTTGTTATGCTTTTTCAAAATCTCAAACCATCAGAGGGGAGGGGGGGGGGGGGGGAGACAAGAAAAGAGTGCAATACCCTATTGAAACTATAGTCAATTGAATTAGGGAATCCATAATAATTCTCTGACTGAATATTTTCATTTATTTAGCACCCCCCCCCCCCCCCCCGCCTTACCTTTTAGAATTCAGGTTATTCAAACTCAAGTTGTTGTTATTGTCCGGTTTATAAGGCTGTCCAATCTGAACAGATTATCCCCCCTCTTTACTTATACTATTTACAAGAGACATGTCAAATGAACATGATTCATAATTCAGACTATAAATCCCTTCTAATCCACTTGCTTTTGTCCATCTCTTTCAAGAAGGTATTATATTGAAATCATGACTAAGCCAACCACAGAGATCAAATTACACGAACAGGCAGACACAGCCAGGATGAGCCTCATTTTTTCCCTCCATTTAATCATTCATATTTCCTCCTTGAAAGGCCAGCCAGGCAGGCAGGCATCTCATTTCCCCAGCCACAACAAAGCGGGTGAACAAACTTTCCCTCATGCATATTCAGCACACCTCCACCCCCTTCATGAATATTCATTAAGACAAGAGAAGTCCTCATGGATATGTATCAGAGTGTCCCACTTCTGGAAGCCGATTGGCTGATGGGACTAGGCAACCAGCAATCACTTTCTCTGATTTGCTGGTTGGCGAGGGTTCATATGGGTCAACAAACTTTGGCAGCGACAGCAGCTGTAAGCCTCACAAGGGACTGTGACTTCATCTCTCGGTTTGATAAACAATGAATTTTACTTACAAGATTTCTAATATTAATCAGATTTTTCGTACAATTTTGTCTCATAATAAAATCTAAGTCTGAGAAAGACGAAAACAACAACGAAAACCCAAATCAAAGATGAACCATGTCTTTTCAACAGATGAAATATGAAATAAGGAAAGGCAATCCTAGGTAAAAAATATATATTTTTCAATAACAATTATGTAGCCCTAATTAATGAATGCTAGTCGAAATCGACTGCACATGAATTGGAGTGTACATATACACAATCTGTCATACACAGTAATAGGCCCTACATGTACACACAATACAATGGATGATGCTGGGGAGATATATGCAATACACCTAAAGTCCAGTAATATTGTCCCCGTTATAATGGGAATATATTAAATATCTCTCAATGTCGACCAGACTTTTGAGTAGGACGCCATGTGGTGTATTTGCGTAAACGGAAACGCTTGAGCAAGAAATCAATAATTACGTGGAACCATTGACAATTCCATCTTTTTTCCTCAATATTTGATGAATGTACGCACATAAAATATTGTATGACGAACACAGCTGTTTGCTTGCTTGCACCCCTCCCCCCTCTCTCTCTCTCTACCTATAAATGTAATATCTGTCTCAAGTGTGTGTGTGTGTGTGTGTGTGTCTCTCTCTCTTTCCATTTTCTACAACCTAGATATTTGTTAATTAGTCTGTTATCATCTTTACATGAATTAGTTTATGAAATAATTATACTAAGTTGGTTTTCAAGCTTTGTCTCCATGTTTTTTCATCAAACCTCTCATAAAATACCACAATCGTGGCATACCTGGGTATATACAATTGCGTTAGTTTTCCAATTAGATGTGTTTCATAACTCCATAAAAAGGGTGGAGTCCAATTTTATTGTCTAAATCCTATTGCCATGAAAATATACAGAAACTAAGGCACAATGACCCGCAAAAATCTGCACCTTTATGCACCAGAGTGATTTTCCCACAAGGTCTGTTTTTATGAGATCAAACCAAGCATGTGTCATGCCATTATTCATGCCATTATTGTTATTTAATCACAAATTTGAACAGGAGGCACAAAAAGAAGAACATTTCAAGCCAATTCAGCTCAATGTTCATGGCTTATAAGCAGCTTTTGATGAAGCTGAATAGAAAACAGTTATGTATTTAGGCAGGGAGGTGATACTGATTTAAGGCACGACTTACTTTTTCACTATAGAAATATGGGGCCCTTCTCCCTCCCCCCCCCCCCCCTCTAACATCATGGACCTACTACTACATGCTTACACTCTATCTACTAGTACGTCCCCCTATATATTATCAGTTACTTCCCCTTAGTTTTTCTCCTTGACAGTTGACACTGTATTTTAGTATCAGTATACCAGTATTCAAGGTGTTTTTCAGTCATCAGGTTCAATATCTGCTTTTTATCTGAATGTAGGAAATGACTAACATCTGTACCTCCCCCGCTGTGCTTAGTCAGGAAAAACAGTTTTAGCAAAACACAAGCACCTTTATACATTGAAACTAAAGTTGGAAGTTTAAGGAACTTTTTAGCTTGACCGAACAAAACATGAACTTGATTTACCAAGAAATGTAACATGCCGCAAAACCAATTTCTGTCAAGTTTTTCTCTTTTGTTTCCATGGAACCTGATTTTGTCTAACAATAGTAGATGCTTCTTCAAATACTAGTCGGAAAGGTTGCGATGCTTTATGGTCATAATTAGTGCCCAGGTGAGGATTAATATTAGGGTGGGGGTTATATTTAGGCCTTATGTATGGTTGCATTTGGCTTTTCAGTTAGGTTTAGTTATAGGGTTAAGGCAGGGTGTAGTATCTAGTCCAAAGCCGAAATTTAGGAATTCCATTGGTGAAGGGAATTGATCGTGGAGCAATAGTCGATGGAGCGTTGTTCATAGACCGTATTCACTATCTTTACTTTACAGTTACAGGTCATTCAGACCATAGACGTACATATTCAGACATAGAGGGAAAATGGAACAGTTTGATATGAAAGAGAGCACTTTTTCCCCATCGGTAAATGCAAACAATAGCCGTCTGACCCCTTTCACCTAGATCAGGGATTCGTGACACCATGTGACATATCACTCTTCGGGTGTGATGTGGCCTCCGAACTTTGTGAAGGTTTGTGAAGGACGTACTTCAGCAGAATTGGCAGGGGCATTCTCGGCTGTCGTTTTCATGACACATTCAAGAACCCATGGACCTGTGGCGATTGTGACAAACAGGCAGCTTTATGCCATTGCCAAGTGCGCCCTAGAACTTATTTTGGGACATTGCACTTCTCTTCTTCCAGGGTTGCACAGGGGGATCCAAGTTATTGGGAGGGGGGGGGGGGATTTGCAAACGATAACTGTGATCTTGATACTGTGAATTTATAGCTTCAAGATGCAATAATGCAACTTCAAAAAGTCCCCTTGAAATACACTGATGGGTGAAGTGTTGTATGTCCATAAGACACAATGCCACTTTTCCTCACACATTTCATACAAAAATGAATTCTCTTTATATGACTATCAATTAATTATGTTACTTTCTGGCATCATTACCATCGGTCATACTGGAGTTTAGGAAAATTTCATTCATGGAACTATGTGGATAAATGTCAAGATGAATACCAAAAGGAAGAGAGGTGAAAGATAGAACTTTAGAATAGAAGGCAAAGCCTGGCGAGAGGCTAGACCAGCTAGATGCCTTGCATAGGTGGCATACTGGCTGAGGTTTTGCCATTGACTGTCAATATGGATTGGTGTGAATCTGGAACAAGATATGGGGGCAGCATCACATTGGCATCTATCAAATGGTATGCAAATTAAGTTTGAATAGAACTAGGTAAGCAGACCTAAGTGCACATGTACACTAAACAAAGGTTTCAGAGATCACTGCAGCGGTGTACTAAATGAACATGATAGGGCCCACAAGTTTACCTTGGAGAAATGTCAGGGTTTTGTTATATTCAGGAGTCTCTGCGTCATCAAGCCTATGTAGATCCATGGGAATACAATACAGGTTAAGTGAGAATGAAAAAGACAGAAGAAGAGCTTGTGTGCGTAAGCAAAAAAACGGACCACGGATCTTGTAATAGGTTCATGGATAGTCCCTCAGAGAAAGAAATAGTGAAGTCGGAGGGTAGACTGTGGACAGAAGGCAGAATGGAATATTACTTCTTCCAGGAATCTATGTACCAAGTCCCAGCTTAGTGTAAAAAAGAGGCTTCCTGGCTCTGAGCATGACAGTGTTGATACACAAAGCATTGACAGCAAAGATTAGACAGGGATATATAGAGATAACAGAAAGGAGGGACAGTAAAGAGAAGGTGTGAGGCAATTAAGGACGGGGAACCAACATTGTATTTACACCTATAAATAAATGTTGTTCTTTTTCATTTAACTATCATCACATTTCTTTCAATTCATAATCATAAAAGGTCTTTCCTCTCCCACAGTGTACACTGGGTGCTTTCCAAGTGATAAAGCTTTGTCCAAATTGAAACCAGATCGACCTCACCAAAATAGGAAACAATGCAAGTAGTGGGATTCTAGAACAAGGATCTGTTGTTCAGTTCTTACTAGGAGATGAAAACCAGACAGAAAGTCAGCCTCTTTTTAATAAACCAGCCGTGAACTCGCCCACCTCTGCCCACAACAACCAGAATCTAAAATTGGCACTGAACTGTAAGAGATCACAGTGGGAGTAGGTCAGAATTTACAGCACCAGCAACCTGGCTTTAGTTAAATGAATGTCAATGCATTCAATTTTCTTCACTGATCGTGATCCTGAAATTGGCAACTTTTATAAACTTGAAATGAACCCTTTCGCTCCCGACAGTAGGCCAGACATGAATTAATATTAAGTCGAGCAACTGGATCAGGTTTCCTTCAAGTTCAACTTTTTTAGACCAAAATCATGATCCCTCTTGGCAGAACTTCAGACGACAAGCGAGAACCAGATTGATATCTTTTCAAAAATGAAAACTGGTGTAGTATGTATGCTGAAAAATATTTTGACTTCACCTAATCTGTCCTGTTACTACCTCATTCAAGATTAAATATAGACTGTTTAATCCACAATCGCCAATATAAAAAAAAAAATCATTTAAAAGTTAAAAAATTGTTATTGTTACTGATATCAATGGCACTTTTATCATTAGATATCGCTTCTACAACTGTTGGTGTAAAGTTACTGCTAAAAATGACAGGGCACGAAGTTGAAAAACTTATTCGTCTGTCTCTGCACTAATCATGTCTCCACACACCGCAGCTATCCATTGTTGCCAAGGAAAACAAAGATAAACCCTAATGCGGCTCACATGATAAGCTGGGTCATGTGACTCATTTGGAACCTTCAAATACAAGATATCATGTCAGGTGATCAGGTCAATGTAATGACTAACCTAAAACTTTCTTCAGTTAAAGGCTGTGCAATCTTGTTGCAATAAGCTATACAAAAATTTAGCAAAATCTAGAAAGTAGAAACCATCCAAGAAAGAGAGAGAGAGAGATTAATCAATAAGTATCAAAATTGTCAAAATAAACAAGTCATAAAAGACAGAAAGAGCAAAATGACCATCACAAATAGCCTACTGTCTATAGGCATATCCAGAGACTACATACTTTGAAAATAAAAATATTTTCTCATCAAAATAGGCTGATCTTAATACATCCGCCAAATGAATGTCAATACACTTTTACATCAAAGTATAAAGCCATATGTGTATTAATAATCAAGTATAATTAACAAGAATCGGTTCATATCCTGTGGTTAAAAAAGCAGGAACTGAGAATCATAAATTTAAACCACAATTATAAGTTTTGGTTCATCGAACAGGATATTGCTATACAAGCAACATAAAAAAAGAACAGAAAACGAAAGAGAAATAACAAGCTAAATTTGACCTCCAGTATCCACGTTTTGCTTAGAATCCGGGAAGAGGGTTGTGATATTACAATTAATGAAAAAGATAAATTATTCAAAGGCCAACTCAGTGCCTGGTACTGCATTAATTTGAATAAAAAATTGGGCTCTATTAAAAAAAAAAAAAAAAAAACTTGTAAGATTAATTATATCTCCATTGATAAATTAATAAACGTTACAATAAATATTTAATGTGTTTGACTTAACATTACAGATAGATACAATGCATGATAAGATACAATAAAATTGCAGGAAGATTGGGAATACAATAGATTTTAATGTTTATAATATAGATTCTAGGGCCAAAGCTGATATTCTGATCACAATTTTAATCCATCTCAATCTCTTATCTTCATGTCACCCTTTACAGTTGAAGCTCCACAAAATGAAAATATAGATTGGATTGTTTTGGATAAAAGAGGAATAATGTTTACTAAATTATTAACTTGATCTCTCATCATTGCCAGAATGCATTTTCTACGAAGTTCTCTACGCACTGCAATAACAACTCGATCTAGCTAGGTGAACAAACTTTTCGCCTTATGAATTATTCAACAGCATGACTTTCCTCGGTACGTGTCTGCGTCACCAGGCTTGGGTGAACAAACTTTCGCCTTATGAATTATTCAACAGTATGACTTTACGTCAGCAAGCCTTGGGTGAACAAACTTTCGCCTTATGCATACTCATACCAAGGGGCTGTCCCTGAGCTGATCTGACCAGCCAACCAAATCCTGTCCTCTGGCGCACTCATGCATTATGCATTACATTGAGACAGGCCGCGCAATGCAGCGGTTCAGAACCAGTTCAACAAACTTTGCCATCTCTCTCTCTCTCTCTCTCTCTCTCACTTTCCACCGCAAGCAACCGTTTTGGAAGAACAAAAGAGTCTGTGACGGAATTTCTTTCACTCGCTAAATGCAACACTCAATAATTATGCACGCAGGTTCTCGTATTGTACACAATACATCCATAGCAAATAAGCTATTTCAGTAGTTTCATAATTTACATCAGCCATTTGTGGTTTCCCCATCACTGGCTCTCAATCGTTTTAGCTTTTAGCATCTCATGCGGGGGAGTAGTATTTCGAAAGAAAAAAATATAATACTAGTAATCTACGCTATGCAAGGTATTTGTCAATGAAAGGCATTAATGAAAATGAATAACATTTAATAATGTGAATGCCGGTTGATGAAAAGGAAGAAGAAAAATAATTGTTTAATTTACTCTGTAAAATCCACTGAAGAACAAGACAAGTTCTTCTTAATATCATTGCTGAAAATGGGGCCAGAAAGAAAAGAAAAAAACAATTTGGACGGAAAAGAGGAACAAAGCTAAAACGACTAACACGTTTGCTGTATCAAATTTGCCTTAGCCCGCCATATACATTCACATACATGTACACTGCAAATTTAGATATAAAAAAGGCGGGAAAATGGACAAAATAATGCGTAGGTTGTATTTAGTTCCGACTCATCCGGAAATTTGCTACTTTCTAAATTCCAATAAATGTCATATCTTATCTTGAACACTGCTGGTATAATTGCGCAAAAGACAGAAAGATACTGGTAATGAGGGACCGTGCATGTTGTCATAAAATATCTTGAATGGCTTTCTTGGACCCATTGTTAACCTTTCTTGACAAACAAAGCTGTTTGTTTAGAGACCTGTAACTTAGTGTAACATTCCTTTGCGTACAGCTGATCAATGTTTATCTTCTTGTCTTACCGCGAGCTGAATATCACCTTCTTGTAAAGCCTAAAGGGACTCTCTCTCACGTTACAAATTTCCTATACGCCCCCCCCCCCCCTCGAGTCTCATACAACTGCTTAGTGGTAATATGAAAGGGTGATGAATGATGATGGTATTAATAAGAAAGTTCACAGGGTACCCTTATTTTATTCTGCTAATCGAGGAATAAAATACTCTGCAAGAAATAGAGAAGAAAACAAAAGGGTCAGAGTTCCCTTAAAAAGATAAATTCAGAAGACAAATAACCCGGGGGACATGTAGAAATATGTAAGCAACTTGCGTAACTGCCAATTCTAATGGTCTCTAAAAACTTGGGGTTTCACCATGAAACTTTCTCCCTCTCACATCATTTGAGCAATTTACAGTCCAATTATCGCTTCATGCAGTTTTAGCCTTATTCTGTCGTTATCACTTTCGGAAGCGTTTTTATCAGCTGCGTGGGAAAAAGGGCCATACAAATTAAGGTTGTAACCTATTGCATTGTATGCAAAAGGCTAAAAGCTGTAACAAACAAAGGTTGAGTTGACTCACATGGTAACTTTTGTGAACACAAAAGAATTTAACGGACTTGGGGAAAACCGCGCTGTAAAAAACGACCTTTGAGCTGAGGCGGAAAAATCCCAGAGAAAAGTTCTTTTTGTGTCGAAATGTTTTTCTTTTGAGCGATCATGCTGTGCAACTGTTGGTAATTACAAGAAAAAGTATGAAATTGTTAGCCTTTTCTTTTCTTTATCATACTAGAGCCCGAGGTACCGGACTCCCTAGAAACTATAGACATCTGATGTAGAACTCACACAAACAATATCAACCACAAAACTTTTCGAATTGCCGAAACTTTAAAGGGTTGTCAGTGTCCATTTCATGACTTGATCATCACAAATTGTCATTGAATAGATGATCTAAATTGATCGTCATCAAATGAAATCTGCAGAAATGTCGGAAGATTCTTGTAACCATGTTCTTGATAAATGCTTCCAACACTTTTCCATTTTTTTTCAAATCTTGACTTAACCAGCATGTCTGTCTAACAACTTCTCTAGAACGAGCTTGTGCCTCCAAATACAACTTGTCCATAAAAGTCAAATAATATTGATTCGTATTGAGAGAGAGCAGATCTTTATGTAGATCTACAATTACAATGGGGCGTAAAATCAATAAAATATCGAATAGAACTTTAGAAATACGTTCCATACCTTTGCATATCTTGATTCTTGTAAACACACACACACACCCATTTCTAAACTTCTACCCCAACCATCAATAACTTATAAGCCAATGTTGTCATCAGTTACCTGGTCATATTACATGTAAGATGTTAAAGAGACGGTCCAAGATGTATATATACAGATATATATCACACACTAATTGTTATCCTGCTAACAATAAGTATTATAAAACTAAAAACTGAGAAAGAAAACGAATGACAAATACTTAAAATTGTAAAACTTACAACCCTAGCATATAAATCAATTGTAAACAACATGCTCTTGCCATCATCGCCAAACTGCAATAAAAAGAAAGCGGGGATGACAAAATTAGTTAGAAATTAATAAAGATGATTGCACCAAAACTCACCCTCAGATTTCCTATGATTTCGGCCAGTCAAGTATAACAAAAATATACCGGTTATCGGCTTTTCCCTCCAAGCACAGCCAGTATTTCATCAGATGTTGGCTCCTAAAATGCGTGGTCCTTGTTTTACGCCAGCTATTCAGATACTGGTGTTTCACTTTTCCCTCCACACAGTTTACAACCGCATCACATGCATCAGCCAGGGAAAGCAGATGTGGCTGGGTCGACAAACTTTTCGTTTCCGATCACATCATGTTTATTCATCAGTAGATGTATGAATATTCATGTCATCAGCGCCGTAGGAGGAACAACGCATAGAATCGCACACACAGCACAACACAAACACACTCACACAAGGCACCGAGTAGTCTGCAACCGCAGACTCTAATTCGAAACTCTACCATAATATTTTAAGCCTTGAGCAGAGCCTAGATAATGTATGTCTCTAACAGGACCAGCTAAAAACGGTCTAAAAACAGAGTCTAATATAGTCTCATCGTGCAGACACTGTTATGTACAACGACTGACCAGAACTTGTGCCAGCAAACTACACACATAATTGCATTGGGATTTACGTGGGAAAGTGTTTAGCGATATATTCAGTACATAGGGTCGACAAACTTTGCAAGCTCCGCCTTCCCTGCTCATAAATATTCATAGATTTCTTCTCCCACGTAAACGCGTGTAATTACGCCTAGCGGTGAGAAGGCCAACAAACTTTGCCTCATGTTTATTCAAAACTGGAGCAGCCGAGATGACTAACAATTTTGTCTGACAAATTAGGGGGTTCCTCACAGTCACACTAGGGACTTTTTAGATTTACACGACGAGAGCGTGGACTGCCACAATATTTAAAGCCTTGAGTAGAGCCTAAATAATAATGTCAGTCTTTGACAGGAGCATCTAATGCATAGCGTCTATTGTAGTCTCATCGTACAGACACTATTCGTTACGTACAAAATACTAGTAGTTAGATTGTGATTACATGAGAAAGTCTTTCGCGATATTTACATACAGCACATATTACACTGTGTACATCGTGCAGTCCTTCGGGTCGACAAACTTTGCAAGCTCCGCCTTCCCTGCTCATAAATATTCATAACTTTCTTCTCCCACGTAAACGCGTGTAATTACGCCTAGCGTTGAGAAGGCCAACAAACTTTGCCTCATGTTTATTCAAAATCTAGAGCAGCCGAGATGACTAACAATTTTGTCTGACAAATTAGGGGGTTCCTCGATCACACCGACAAAAGATGGAGGGAGAACCCTTGGCTAGAAATTATATACATTTACATTGACCCACACAGACATGGCCTACATGAAACCATGGACATTAGGCCAAATAACAAAAATAACGTGTTTCTCGACCGGAGGAGGAGGACGCAGGGCATTAGTAGTCTATTTAGGCCTACTATTTTACAAATTATTTTGCAATTTTTTCCAAGATGGCTGCCATGCTAATTATAGCTGGCCGGCTAAGCCTATTTATTCACAGATATTGTGCTATGTATACTGATATAATGACAAAACAAAATATTTAAACAAAATGTATATCACAGGCTTTTTTGTGTGGCTTCTTTTCTTCTGAATAGTAAATAGTTAGGCGGGCGGGGATGAGAAACACTTCATGGTTGTTATTTGGCCTAATCATCCATCTTAAATTTTGGAGGAAATACCAGTGGGTTTTTCACGACTGGACAAACGGATTTGTAGTTAGCAATATGAAATGTCCATATCACGAACGGATGTAACGCAATACTCTAGAAAACAATGATCTATGTTCATGTATTATATTATGTAACACAATTGAAATACACTACGAAAATATAAAACAACCAATATTTAGAGAGCCGAGATTGTCCCATTTCAATATATTGTTATGCATGCTTTTTAAAAGAAGAAAGGTAAAAGTGAACTGCTGTGAATAGATACACAATGTAGCAAGAGGGGAGATTACAATGCTATTAAGTGACAACCCTATCATTTAGACTTTGAGGATTGTATTTTATTTTTTTCACTAGAAATTTGATAGAAGTAATTAGATAGAAGGCCAAGAGGCATCCTCCTAGCCCGAAAAATGATATACAAAACATGAAAGCACATCTTTCTCTCGACAATGTCGGCATTACAAATCATTACGTTAATCGTGCTTGAGTGGAGGGTCGACAAACTTTCTCTTATGAATATTCATGATGAAGAGTCTGCGAGCAGCGGTACACACGATAGAATGGTGGACGAACTTTCTCCAATCAATATTCACACGCACATGTTATGTTTTTTTCGAACCATATATTTTGGAAAACCAAGTAGAAACAAACAATTGTGTAGCAGCCAGAATATTTGGGAAATTGTTCGTGTCATTACGATAATAGGCACGTAACAAAGGTTCATTGCATTTAAATTATTTATAAAACTTGTATGATCCGAGTGACGTATTCATTAAACAAAAGTGTACCCAAACGCACACAGAACTTCACAATGTAACAGCAAAACATACAATCTAAAATAGAATACATAAAACATAGAAAAGACAATAAAATACATAAAACATACAAATACAAAGTAAATACATGTATATGGTCAGAATCAGGACCACAAATTGCTTATAAATCATTAATCATGCTTGAGTGGAGGGTCGACAAACTTTCTCTTATGAAATATTCATGATGAGAAGAGTCTCTGCGAGAAGCAGTATATGGCAGAAGGATGGACGAACTTTCTCTAATCAATATTCACTCAAACCATTTGTTATACAAGAAAAGAACCATATATCTTGGAAAACCAATCAGAAACAAACAAACAAACGTGTATTTTTGTGTAACAACTGAAATCTTTGGGAAATTATGTACGTTACCAAGGATCATTGCATTTAGTTAATTCATACAACTTGAATTATCTAAGTGACATACTCTTATTCATAAAAAGTGTACCCAAATGCAAACATTAGTTCACACTATAAAAGCAAAACATGCAATAGAAAATAGAATACATAAAACATACGAAATACAAAGCAAATATGATGGTCAGGACCATAAAAACAATTTGTTATCAAATTGAAATTGAAAATTTACACTCAATTCGAGAGAGAGAGAGAGAGAGAGAGAGAGAAAAAAAAGAGAAAGAAAGGGGAGAGAGAGTAGTTCCTATGTATTCGTGTAGACTATGGATATGCATGACGTTCGGCATCCAACTCCATAAGTTAATTCTACGGAAGAAGGAGGAAAATCCGTAAATAATATGGACATCCTGATAATGTTGCACTTCTTGTTTCAATTAAAGCACAATTACTGTACAATTAAAGCACCAAAATCAATAACATGCTCCTAATAACATAGCCGCCATTCGAGGCCTTCAATCCACACACGTCTGTAGTACTGCATGCGAGTTAAATTGGAAAATAATATGCACGACGGTGCCCTACGCCATCGTTCCCATGACTACGCTTAGTGATGCGAGCCTGTAATTGAGGGGGCGGAGCGAGATGGTGCAATGGAGTACGTACTTGAACGTAACGTTGAGACGGTTTCGGTGATAGGTGAATGCATCTGCGATGGGCCATGCATCTATTCATAGAGATTGGCGCTCGAATTATAATATCGTGAATATTCATGAGGAAAATGGGTGAACAAACTTTCGGATGCTCGGTTGGAAATGCGATGCACGCACTAAGCTCCGATGCTCGTCCCTTCATGTTTTTACATATCATACATTTATCCAAAATCAAATAATACCACCTGGACAGCCTCTAAGTCTATTTGAAAGGTTTTCCCAACGTAGCAACAACCAACAACAGTAAGAAGTAACAGCAAAATCTGAAATGAAGAAGCTCACCTCACTTGAATGCATTACTAAGAAATATATTTTTTCGGAAAATCTTGATTATTCCATCTATTACACGCATCATTGCACTACTGCAGTGGGAATTATGGGTAAAAGGGAGAAATATTGTCTGATTCATTATCATCTTCATGACTGTAAGTAGTAAGTTTGTAACACACTAGGTTGTTGGGCCTAGGCTTCTTGCTCCTATGTAAGTAGGTTTGGGAAGGCATCTATACATGAACTAATGCAGACGGCATCTTAAATTATAATGATGTATGAATATTCATGATACCGATGGGTGAACAAACTTTCACATTATTTCCACTGTGGGTGGAGTCTGCGTCTGAGCGACACGTTCGCGGAGAGAACGATTTAAATAAAGCTCTTCTCCTTCCTCTTTTCACTTTCAGTTTTTACCATTTATATTTGGATCATTTCATGGCAAGGAATAAACCTTCATTTTCCTTGTTGACTTCTGACATTAAAATCAAGATTTTGTTTTCCCCACTGGAAATTCAATAGTATAGTTGGCAATGAACAGATGCATACAAAAGCACCAGCTATACATACACGAGCGAAAGGGAAATGGCATGTGTCGGTGTATATAAATAAATACGAGTAAAAAAATATTTGCATATTCATGAGATGGGTGAACAAACTTTCGGAAGCCATTTGCCTTGCCCTTGGTAAGCTTGAACCAGTGTATGAAGTATATTGAAATATACAGGTAAATTTGCATATTCATGAGGGGAAACCGGTCAACAAACTTTAGGAAGATACTGCCCCACTCGCGGAGCAACATTGCATTTAGATTTCTAGTACCAGTATAATGTGGGGGGGGGGGGAATAATCCATGCAGTATAATTTGCGTATTCATGAGGGAAATGGGTTGAACAAACTTTAAGAAGACACTGTCGTGATGTTGCTGAATTGTGATACAACACAGGCTAAATACCAGTAGGCAGTACGATGTAAAGATCATCAGATAAATTCTAAATTATGTGTCAAAATTAACATATTCATGAGGGAAATGGGTGAACAAACTTTAAGAAGACACTTGCTCTTGCTGACCTGACTAGATGATGCAAAATAGGCTAGTACAGTTGTAAGCCTATACCGCTACGATGTGAAAGGGTTTATCTCAAAGAAAGTCATTGCGCAATATAGCAACCACTTAGCAAGCTTCCTGTTTTAAAGAGAGAGCAATTTCTACCGTTTCATTCAATTCAATTCGTAGACTTGTTTCTTTCAATACTTGTCAGTTAATAATAGATGAGACGTTCAGACAATTTTCATCCATTTTGAAAATAACAAAACCAATCACTAACGTAACAATAGCAAATTCTATCCTCCTTTAAGTCCTTTCTTAACAATTTTCCGTTTCATTCCATTTAGTTTCACTCACTTCACAATTCTATTATCTCCATATTTTTCCATGACAAATACTTGGCTTTAGAGACGCAACTGTCCATCCATCTATTCATGACTTGGAGCTCCCTACTTACAATATAATTTGCATATTCATGAGCTACAAGGGTAGACAAACTTTCTGATGTGCACAGCTGATGTTGATGGTACTAGACGAGATTGTTATCTGCATGATGCAAGAAATGGTTTTACGGAAATGTCTTTAAATCAATATCTATTTCAGGCACTTTTACTAAATTCCTAAATCTTCTACATGACTGTAAGTCTGCTTTAGTGTCGGGTGGACGTTGATTAATAACGACATTTATGCTCTCACCAGAGCATTAAAGTCTCATCTTCAAGCGTTTCCCAGTTCACTTGTAACGAGTGCATGAGATAACTTCAAAGAGGAAATTAATATGATTTACATATTCATGACGTGAATGGGTGAACAAACTTTCGCATCCCTGCTGTTGGACTGTATATCGTCTGCTTAGTAATTCAGGGCCTTTAGTTTCGGTGCATTCGGAATATTATTTCACTCCTTTCCCCATGCATAATCATGCATGTTTTACTACGAATACTACGATGTCTTACTATACGATTTTCATCACGATCTTTATGTCTTCTTCGTCTCCTCTTCCTCCTCCTCATCTTCTTTTCATCCACCCCCCTCCTGTTTCTTCTTTCTACTCTTCCTTCCGTCTTTCCCTTCCCATTTTCCTCTTATTTTCCCCCTCCTCCTCCTCCTCCTCCTCCTCCTCCTCCTCATCCTCCTCCTCCTCCTCCTCCTCCTCCTCCTCTTCCTCTTCCTCCTCGTCCTTTTTCTGATTCTCTTTTTCTTCATCTTTCTTCTTATCCTTCTTTTCCCTCCCCTTTCCCCCTCCTCCTTCTATTCCCCAATCTTCCCCTGCATCTATTCCTCCTCCATCTTCTGTTCCTTCTATTACTCCTCCTCCTCCTCCTCCTTCTCCTTCTTCTTCTCCTTCTCATCCCCCTCCCTCCTCCTCATTCGTTCCCACCCCCTTCATATCACCCTTCTCCTCCTCAATCCCCCCATGCAGCGTTGTACAAACAAAAACAAAATACAATACAATCATTAGCCACTCTTGAGATTTTCGCAGTGGGGACACTTCTTTTCATAGCCATGTACAATGTAAAATGCTTTCCCTGCCTTGTCCCCCTCTGCCAGAAAGTCGATAAACAATCGATAAGTAGGCCTATTATAATGAGGACAATCTTTACCTCGAGCACATTGAAGATACGCCTACCCATTAAGTCCTCATACAACTGTGACAGAGATACAAAGACGATTATGATATGATCATGGACCTACTACGATAATATCAACAGGATGATTTCTTTATATTCGCTGATACCCCCTCCCCCCCCCCCCCCACCCCTCCCCCAACCCCCATCTCAAGCTCAGGGCAAAGACATGTAGTGACAAAAGAAAAATTCTATAGAATGATGCATAAAATAGATGTAACGTCTGAGGGCAGCAAACCAACATCAAGTCTAGGAGGAGCGTCGTTTACATATTGATGAATACATCAGTGAAATAAAATACATTACATGAAAGTAGACAAACAATGTGTAGCTCACATTTTTGTTATAATTTATTTGAAAGGCAATTATGGTGTAATATATCAAATCTGAAGTGAACGCCCACTTCTGATTAATAGGTCCTCTCACATAAAAGAGAGAGAAATCAAACTAATGTATCTTTAACAAATTGTTTTTGTAGGGTTTAGATTGGTAGTACAATACGTTAATGCATACATGTACACTGTATCAAAAAAACCACTTTGGTTAAAATGTACACTTCTACAAATTGAAATAAACATTTGTCTTCAAACAGATTTTAATCTCCAATTTACACAACTAATACTGTAGTCCACTTGTGAAGAGGGAGGCGTAATGGCTCAGTGGGGAGCAGTGGTCTCGTACTCCTGAGATCCCCGGGTTCGAAACCCTAGTGCCCTTTGGTACCACAAAATATCTTCATTACAAGTCCCTCGGAGAGGACTTAAATCCAACTGTCCCCTGCATGGTTGCTTACCCTCCAAGCAAACACATGCTCTCTTTGCAGTCCGGGTAAACAAAAAACACCCACCAAACCATCAACATGGCGTTATAACTACCTCTTAATACTTGAAATGTGAAGAATTAAGAAAGATGATAAACATGAATCAATTCGCATTTGTACTCAAAGGTTTCTTTGGTAGCCAAGAGATCACGAGTTTAACATTTGAAAGACTTCCAATATTAATGAAGTGTTAAAAACAAAATCATAACGATTATAAATTTTGCCAGTCACTGCAAGTGGTATATATCAATAATCTACAGTCCAAAAAGTCTTCTGATACATAACTCTAAAAACAAATGTTTAATATTTTGCAAGTCATGTCAACGTGTTAAATCGCTGATAGTCGATCCCGTTAACCGTTTGAAAACCTTCTAATAAATAGTTATAAAACAAAAAACAATGATTCAAATTTGCCAGTCACTGCAAGTGGTAAGGTGATGGATAGTCTCATTTACTATTTGAAAAACAACTTTTAATGAGCAATTCTAATAACAGATGATCATGATATACATTTTGCCAGTCACCGCAAGTGGCATATCAATTATGTCCTAAAATATGGTTTTGTAACTCTCCATTCTGAACATGCTCTTCCTCTAATAACAGGAAATCACACGAAACCTGGATTAATTATAATCATTCATTTTTTAATTGCTTCTTCGTTCCTCTGACAATGGAGGGGCAAGGCTTTCCAAGTGGATGAATATTCATGGCAATAAAGTCGACAAAACTTTGTACCACACATGCAGTGGTGTAGTTACAGGTGGGCGTCCCCCTCCTCATAATAATAACAATTATTATAATAAAGGGGGAGGGACAATACAAATGAAATGGGAGGATAGGCAGAAGGAAAACAAAGGGTTACTCCCCCTTATGCACCCCTTAAGCGATGGCTTTGATAATCGTATTCTTTAATTACGAAGTGCCCCTCCCCCTAAAAATGCCAATTAAATTGAATTAAATCAAGGTTTATTAAAAAAACATGTGTCGCAGCCCAATGGCTGAATTGATCATGTGTACAAATAAAACACTCATTGCATATTACAAACATAAAATACAGTTACAATTAATTTGTCAATATTGAAATATATATAGCTACTATGATAAGATTGCTTGGGCAGCAAAAATAAGAAAACAGAATATAACATGAAGTCAGGAAAACGGAGAGGAGAAACATGAAGAAAAAGTATAAAAGGAAGTTGTAGAAAATGCATGTACATCAAAAAATATAAATTGCATACATGTATTTTTAAAGTTAGAGTCATTAAGACAATATACGAATATAAAAAATAGAAAAAGTACATATTCTTTCATAACATTGGCTGGATCCACGCTACGCCATCTCACGCAGCCCCCCTTTCCAGTTTACCAATGCAACATTCCTCCTCAATAATTTTCATAAATCCATAAATATTTCCAAGGAAATTAACATCTTTGTATACCTGTTTGCATGTGGTTTGAGCAAATATGTTTGTGAAGATATTTTTGTATAAAGATATTTTGTGTATTTTAAATCAAAATTCATTGCAATTCAAATCAACTGAAATTCCCGCCACTGGTTATTTGCAAAGAGCAATTTCTAACACACGTGACGATAATGCATGAAAATAACTTCATGACTTACTAAGGTAGTAGATAAGAAACTGATTTTGATTCACCCTCTCAAATAAAATTTCAAATAGTGTTTTCAAACGAATAAGTAGTACAATCTAAGTAAAACTAATAAATGGGAATGAAAAAAAACGTCAAGCGCAACATTAAATCACCATGTAAATTGTACATCT
>JAVYIG010015450.1:0-35901 GCA_035222895.1 Strongylocentrotus droebachiensis
TCTCTTTCTCTCGCGATGTCCTTGTAGTAATGTCTTCGCCATACGGTATTAATTGGAATTTGCATGATATAACGGCCTTGTATATTTATCTTCCTCTCACTGTCACGCATAATGATCAATCAATATTTCGACTGTGAAATTCACTTTCTCCGTGACGGACAGTAGATCACCAGCCCTAATATAAACGTCAGTATCCCAAGAGCTGTTTCATATCTGAGCGGTGCCTACCTCTACCTATACCACATCATCATGATTCCCGCATTGAGCCTCGTACTTGTGTTGGCAGCCTCCTTTGGAGAGATGGCTTATGGACTCACCCAAGAGGAGAAATCAACTATCCTGGCTCAACATAACCAGTACCGTAGTGAAGTACAACCACCTGCTGCAAATATGGTAGCTCTGGTAAGTTTTGTTGTATACGATACTTGCTGATCTTGCGACACCACTTTCTCTTGCGAAACTTGCTCCATGTCAATTTCCTATACACTAACCGAATTCGTAGCTTCAACACTGGACAAACATTATGCCTAACCCTAAACATTTTCAAGATTTGCAGAGAGAGGCACCAAGAAAAATTTGTTAAAACTGAAAATATTGATAACGATAATAATAATAATAATAATAGTGATAATAATTATAATAATAATAATAATGATAATAATAAAATGCTATTATTATTATTATTATTGTGAACGTTATTCATTTTAGATGAATATAATGCAATGTCTGCATGGTCTGGTTTAAAAGTTAATATGTCTCTACCTAATCTGCAGGTGAAAAACTTTTGAAAGATATAAATGCTCACTTTTATAGATTTATATGGGGGGAGAAAACCTGATAAAATAAGTAGAAATCAAATGTCACAAAGGTATGCAGATGGGCGGGGGGGGGGGGGGGGAGGGGTCAAAATGATAGTTATACAGTGCGTCCCAGAAAAAACGAAACCGAGAAGTATCGATGTTCTTTCATAACTTAATCAAAACTATAATTAATGAATGATACATATTTGGAAAGCTTAGAGTCTCCTCCTTCATGTGATGCTACTCAGATGATGCATATTTCACGCATGAGTGATTAAAAGCAATTTGAAGGAAGGAAACCAAAAAGACATTTGGCGGGCGGTATCTGAATTTCGAAGAAAAATTCACATTTCTAAAAAGTCGAGTTTCTGCCCTTTCATATGACACCTCAATCAGGAAAAATGAGCGAGGAATGACAAAGTTCTGTTTGTATAAAGTAGTGCTTGCATTTCCATAATTTTATTAAACGAATTCGTTTTCACTGGCTGCCTGCCGTATCAATACACGAAATTAACAAAAGACTTAACTCCGTTTCGTTGACAATCAGCCCGTAGACGAGAGTCTTCATGCATGGCTGATTGTCAACGAAACGGAGTTAAGTCTTTTGTCAAATCTGCTTTTTTGCTACGGCAGGCACCCAGAGAAAACGAATTCGTTTGTTAAAATTATGAAAATGCAAGGGCTACTTTAAAGAAACAGAACTTTGTTATTCCTCGCTCATTTTTCCTGATTGGGGTGTCATTATGAAAGGGCAGAAACTCAACTTTCTAGAAATGTGAATTTTTCTTCGAAATTCAGATACCGCCCGCCAAATGTCTTTTTGATTTCCTTCCTTCAAATTGCTTTTAATCACTCATGCGTGAAATATGCATCATCTGAGTAGCATCAACTGAAAGAGGAGACTCTAAGCTTTCCAAATATGTATCATTCATTAATTATGGTTGTGATTAAGTTATGATAAAATATCGATACTTCTCGGTTTCGTTTTTTCTGGGACGCACTGTATACACACATTGCCAATCCTTAAAAACTTCCTGAATTAAGAGATTGGTAAGTGGCTCAATAGATCGCAATATCCTCTGTCTTTTGCAATGTTTCTTGCCTGAACCGCATGATTTAAAATTAAATATGGGAAACAATCATTTTCGGGGACTGGCAGGTAAAACAAAGAACCCTTTTTGGAAAGAAATGTTCATGGCTTGTAGTACACTCTTATCCACGCATTATAATAACATTTCCTGCTAACCCTTATGGAATAATGATTACATTAAAATAGGCAATAGCCCAATAAATAGTAAAACATTGTGTAAGAGTTCGTTTTGTCAAAGATATTTTAGAGACAAAATTAATGGTGATTTTTTTTTTCTTTCTCTCTGGAAGATTTCCAAGATAAGTATAATATTAAAATAATTTTCCTTTTTTATCGTTGATTATGCGATGCAGTTAGAGAAGGGTTTAGCAATAATATTGTACTTTTATTACAGAGAGCCCCAACCCCCTTTTCCAGATATACAATGGCATTGGTTATGTCACGTATTAAAGGATGTTCACATAATTTTTATCTATGCAATTTTATTAAAGAGAAGAAAAGCAGAATGTAAAAGTTTTTCTTAAATGGAAATACATTTTCGACCTGAATGACAAGAGTTGGGGAAAATATTGTTCCATTGGATTTAATTGTATCATTGATGTGGGCTTACGGTGGTGTCAGTTTAAGGTTTTGCAACGCATATTATAAAGTACGAATGATTAACTATTTTTCGTTCCTTGTCAGTTTTGGTGAATTTATTCTTTACAATGCAACTATGTAATGTTTGTATGTATCAGTCTTTGGACTGTTTCTACAACACCCACAACAAAAAGTGAGTCACCCTTACTCAAATTGATGAGTCACTGGTTTGTCCGTACAGCGAAACACTTGAAGGATCATGTGAGTCACTATGACTCGATACAAATGAGTCTTAAAGACTCACTTGAAGTGAGTCTTAGATAAATAAGACTCATTTGTATCGAGTCATAGTGACTCACATGATCCTTCAAGTGTTTCGCTGTACGGACAAACCAGTGACTCATCAATTTGAGTAAGGGTGACTCACTTTTTGTTGTGGGTGCATCATGACATAGACCCCCTACTCCCTAGGCCTATCACACACATACCATACCATGCCAGAGTCACTGTCCACATTTGCAATGGAAAATATATCCTAAAATATCACATTTTAGCGATGTAATCGGTGGCCCCGCTACCCGAATCTGAAAAATCTACTTTGTACGCACTAAATTAAGCCTTAACTTGAGATTTATTTGTCACCCATACTGTCACGAAACAATCTTGAATTAATAGGCCATTTTCGTAATGTAACCAAATTTAATGCATAAGTCTTTGTGAAGTGCCTCAATACAAATTATTTCATTCACCTGGTAAGAATAATAGTATTTCAATAGACAGAATCCAAACTGCATACATTAGTTGTTGTCAGGTTGGACAAACATTATGGCTTGACCTACCTATATAGCAACACTTGATATATGCAGTTTGCATTCTAACTATTGAATTACTATTATTCTTATCAGGTGAATGAAATAATTTGTATTGAGGCACTTCACAAAGACTTATGCATTAAATTTGGTTACATTACGAAAATGGCCTATTCGTTTTACATCAAATAACAAGGATCTAGGAGTTTCGTTGTATAAAACAATGATGCAAGGTCATGCATGTTTTCATTCGACACGGCTTCGTGCGATACAGTAGAATCTATACACTATGAACATGACTGACAATGAGAGCGGACAAAATATACAGTTCCTCAGGTAGACAAAGGAACATCCCTTCACAGCTATTATGTAAAAAGGTGAATATGCATGTGACACCTGTTCTACACATTTTTACATAATAGCAGTGAAGGGATGTTATTTGTCTACCTGAGGAACTGTACATTTTGTCCGCTCTCATTGTCAGTCATGTTCATAGTGATAGTTAAGTTACACACAGCCTCATCAACTCGAGTGCGGATATCGTAAAATGAACGCATGCATCATTTGTATAATAATCAGAAGATTCAGCCCACGAATCCAGTCATAAAAATCATCGTTTAAAACCATATGAATAATTATGCGTACCAATTTTTCACTAGCTGCAGTCAAAACTCTTCTGAATCCAAGATATAAGATGGCGACGTCGCGTCGTCGATCGGGAATTCAAATATGGCTCGAGAATGCACATTTTGGATGACGTCACGAAAGCATGCGCGCGCAAGCATACAGCCTCACTTTCAAGTTGACTCACTTTTTTCTTCTAAAATGCTCTTATGTCGATCTTGACTCATTTTTTACGACCATGTGAGTCAGTCGAAGCATTCTGCAAATGCGTCAGCTCATGATTGACACACTGGTGAAATATAAATGAGTCAATAGAGACTCATTGGTTGTTACTAATGAGTCAATTTACACCTGACTCACGAAAATTATGCTTAAATGTGTCAAATGACTCACTTTTTGTTGTGGGTGAACCCATTTTCTTTCAATGAACCGAAATAAATGAAGGAAAAAAAAAGTATCCTATTATTGCCTCGTTCTCTGGTAACAGCAATGGGGCAACAAGCTTGCAGTGTTGGCGCAGACGTGGGCTGACCAATGCACCTTCGGCTACAACTACATCAACCCTTCTACAACAAGATGGAGTTTGGTAGGCCAGAACATCGCCCAAGGGGTCGGCAGCAGTCTCATTTCTTTGATGAATTCGTGGAATAATCAGAAGGATAATTATGATCTCAACACCGACACGTGTTTAGTCTCTGCAGTATTCTGTAACAAATATATGCAGGTAAGTTTCAAAGCTCAAAATAGCCATTGACAATACATAAACAGTGGCGGATCTACGGGGGTGGGGGGAGGGGGGGGGGGGGGGGGGTTAGCGGGTTTAACCCCCCCCCCCCTTCGGGCTGCCAAGTGAAGATGTGATGTGCATAGAAAAACGCCATCATAATTATGTCCGGACCCAAACAATATCCGCATCGCCATTAGGTCACCTCCGCCCCCCCCCTATTAGCAAAAACCCCGTCTTAAAGCTTATCTGCACTAGTTTGGCCAGAAGGGATTAGACCACACAGCGAGGTCACTGACAGGTAGCTATCTCATCAACTCAGCTCTCAAATAACATAAGATATGGAGGATCATGGGGGACCAACAGGCACCGATTGGGGAAGTTTTATATATAGAGGGAGCAAGTAACTACAAGTAGGACAGTGGGGCTTTAAAGGTAATACAAAGTTTTGGTATGGGTCATGAATTTGAATCAAATGAACATAATATATGCGATCTTATAATATTCAGTGATCGTTGTCGCGGTTGAAATTGAGTCTAACGTTATAAAATTGTAAATAATAAACTGTTTATGTTACATACCTCCCTCTCAAGGTCAAGATATTAGTTAAGCTAATAGTCACTGTAGTCAAGGCAAAGGTCTAGGAGGTGACCCTAAGTGGCGATCCTGTGGTGATTTATTGCACTCATTTTCATCCCTCCATTCACGTAAGATTAACAACTTAAATAACACAGCCTTGAAAGGTAAGATTTTTCACTTATCCTACTAATCTTAATTATGCGCGTTTGAAAATTGAATGGCGTCTATTTCTATCTCCTCTTTATCTTCGGGGGAAGAGAATTATATGACGGCCGTTGCTGAGAAATACCGGGACGATGTACATGATTTAGGTGAAGGTATATCTTCTGACGGTACTACGGTCCTGGAAGATAGTGACATTGCAGATTGTTCATGGAAAACGGCAGTACGCAAAAAATCGAAAAAGAGGCCAAGGGTTAGAAGCAATAGTGATGGAGTGTTACATGAAAAGAATAACAAAATACCCAAATTCTCCCGCTCGACACCAACTCATTCTGAGGGTAAAGTAGTTATTGTTGGATTGGAGAATAAGAATGTGTGCGGAGCCAACCCCGTGAAGGTTGTAAAACAAATTCATGATCTTGTAGGCAGAGTAAAAGATATGGTAAAAGAAAGAAACATGTTGATTGTGAGATGTGAGAGCGAAAACCAAATACCCAAACTGTTGGAATTAACCCAGTTGGCGGGCATTAATGTGAAAGTTACACGATACGATGGGAGCCAATCAACCACTAAAGGAGTTATTCACAAGATTGATCCCCAAATCAGTAACGAGGAAATAGAGGAAGTTTTGAAAGAACAGAATGTAGTGAACGCTAAAAGATTTATGAAGAAGATCAAAGGAGAAATGGTAGCAACCCCTTCCGTTCTCCTCACTTTCAAGGGTAAAAACTTACCCGAGTCCATACATTTTCTGTATGAGGTAAAGCAAGTGGATGACTATATCCCTCCTGTGCCGCGATGCCATAAATGTCAGTTATTCGGACACATTAGGCAAACTTGTAAAGGCAATATCCGATGTGTTAGATGCGGGGGAGAACATGAGTTCGAAGATTGCCCTAATAAGGAGAACCCTAAATGCCTCAGATGTGGTGAAAACCACTCTGCAGCTTACCAAGGTTGTAAATTTTATGCAGAGGCGAAGCAAATTCAAAAAATAAAATTACAGGAAAACCTCACTTATGCCCAAGCGGCCAAGGCCCATCGTGCACAGATACATGAAAATGCCGTTACTGACATGGATAATCAGAAAGACATGGGTAGTGCTAATCTAAACAAACCTGCCAAAAAACATTACACAGATTCAAGGCCAAATAATCCTCAGAGAGCCAATCCGAATCCTCAGAGAGCCAATCCGAACCCTCAGGCCCATACCCCACACACAGTACGAGAAAGAAAGGGACAGGAAGAAAGGGACAGGGCAATACCCAGATCTCATTCCCAGATCCCAATTCCAGTACGAAAAACAAAGAAGGAAACTGCAACCCAAAGTCCAGTAAATATGACATCTATTGAAAAGCGCTATATAAGAACTAGCTATTATTATTATTATTATGTTTATTCTGTTTGTGGTACGACAGTTGCCTCAGTCCAGTAATGATGATAATTTCTTGGAAGCGGTAGTTAGAGCAGGCAAAGAAATTTTGAAGGTAGACATTACCATGGAAATGGTAAAAAGTCGCCTCATATGACTAATAAGTCCATATCAGACCTATTGATTGTACAATGGAACGCACAAGGCTTGACGGCGCATGGCGCAAACTTTTTATCTTCCCTTATTGATAACAATTTGTTAGGTATTCACCCAGATATAATGTGCATTCAAGAAACTTGGTTTAACGATTTTAATGTTTTGTCTATACCCAATTACGTTTGTGTTTGTAAAAACAGGCCGGACGACAGAAGAGGTGGTTTGGTGATGTATTTAAAAAACGACATCACTTTTCAGGCGATGGATACACCCAGGAACGCCGAATACCAAAAAGTTGATATTTTTTGTAAAATCCTGTAATAATATATAAAATGAAGTATTTGCGGTTTTTCCATGAACAATTGCAACTAACTCCCATCTCGCCTTTTATGTGCATTTTATGCAATTTTAATATTGCAGCTTTTTTTTTTTTTTTTTTTTTTTTTTCTCTCTAAACCATATCACTATTAATTTCATTTCACCAAGGAAAGTCGCTCGTGGGCTTGATTTCCGAAGCCCACGCCAAAGCTATACACGAAATTGACTGGCGCAAATAATCTTTGAGATTGAAGAGCGCCATCTAAACGAAGAACCAACCAACCAACCTATAAACAATGTTTCTTGACTAAAAATCGACCGATTATTCCCGTTTAGAAACTATATATCAAAATAACATATTCTGAGATTTTCATGGTCGCAGCTACCATTGTACGGCCGCAGGCGCTATTTGAAATGTATCAAAATTTACCGGGAGCATCGGTAAATCTTGATATTCGACTTTTCTCGAAAGCAGAAGTGTTTTAGGGGCTAAATTTTCTAGTTCTTATAATACATCCACAGGGGCATCCAAATATATCAAAATTATAAAGAATCACTTTCACCAAATTTTCAACATTTCCCAAAACTTGGTATTACCTTTAACCGGAAAATATAGCGCGGTGTCATCCTGACGTTGTCCGGATGACATTCTACCCCGTTCCAGTTAAGACGCGTCAATCGGGGTAACATCAGGACAACATCGAGGTAACATCGAGGTGAGTTTCACCCTAAACTCCGTCTTATCGGAAAATATAGTCGCGGTGTCATCCTGACGCTGTCCGGATGACATTCTACCCCCTTCCTGTTTAAACGCGTCAATCGGGGTAACGTCCGGACAATATCGAGGTGACATCGAGGTGAGTTTCACCCTAGTCGGGCCAGGGTGAGATCGCGGTGACATCCGGACGTTGTCCGGATGACATCCTGATAAACGACCTGTTAAGACGCGCGCGGAACTCTACCCGGGTAGAATTGTCAGGGCCGTGAAAAAATGTATACCAGTCATGTACACAGCGCGCGCCAGCTGATCGCGATGAGGGAGGTGCGGTTGTTATGGTAACATACCCGAGTGAGGTTTTTGCGGATGGCTGGTTAAGACTGTGTCCATGAGCCTGGCAAAAGCTCACCCCGTGTTTTACTATCAATTCAGACCCCAACTGTTTCTTATCCACATATCGCTCGGGTGAGATCGAAAAAGTTCTATTAAGACGGGGCTTAATACTTGATTTAAAAAAAACGTTATCATGCACTGGTTTATGATCTCCATTAGATGCCGGGAACATATCACTTAGTACGGGGGTTCAAAATAGCATCGTCATTTGGTCAACCCCCACCCCCCCCCCCCCCCCCCCCCCTCCCCTTAGCAAAAAGCTAGATCCGCTCCTGACACAATTAAAGTGACAGCTGATAGTTCTGGTTTCAGACCGCAAATGCCTTCGAATTGCATGGTTATTGTTCTTATTCTTATTTATGCCATTTCTAGTGCCCTTTTAGAATCTAAAATTGCTATGAAGGTAATTTATTTTAGACCCCAAAATGTGTGAATTTAGATTGAATACGATCATACCAATTCAGCTCCACTTCCGAAAATATACGGCGACCGTTAATTAATTAATTAATTAATAATAACAATACACAGGCCGGCTGGTTGTGCGTATTATAACCAACACGAAAAAGCCAACATTGGCATTGGCTGGAATAAAACGTATAAGGCGGTATCTCGTTTTTCAAAGGCTGGTTCAAAATTACCGAATATTTGTGGGGCACCACAAATATTAGAAATGGTTATATTTATGGATATTTCAGTAGTTCTCCGAACCGATTTTGATCAAACAAACATGATTTTGTCATTTGAATTGTATGTTCTTTCAAATTTGACACTCAGTTTTTCATTATTTCACTTCATTTATTTTGTGTAGCGCCCTCTGCAACAAAACTCAACTATCCCTTTAACAACTTCATTATTGATACCCTTACCAAGTTTGGTCATTTTTAAGTAGGCCTATGTTTCTTGAAAATGTGACACATTACAGCTTACATCTAAAAGTATTTAACAAAGGACCTAATTCTACCAGTCCTTTTTCATTCTTAAGTTATGAAAAACACAAAAAACATTTGATTTGGCATGGGTTCGAAAAATTTAACTGTGTGTTGGTAGTGTCTTTTTTTTAAACAAAAAAGGTACCCCGACGACGAAGATGATGGTGATGATGATTATTCTTTTTCTTAAATAACTTGTTGGACCCTCCGACAGGCCATTTATTGATGATAAATCTCTGAATAACATATTTGAATACATGTACAAATGAATATCATATAAAACATCAGAATAAGATAATGAATATAATAGCGATGAACCTGATCAAACGCATAGCGAACGATGTATACAACGTAATAGCTGCAAAATTGGATGAGCAAGTAGTGGAGAAAGTGTATCAAGCTGTCAGTTTGGATTTGAAGAAATACACAGATGAAGTAGGAACCATCAAAAAGAAAATAGCTGAAATGAAGAAGGAAACAAAAGTGCTACAGGATGAGAAAGAAGATGCAGAACAATATAGTAGGAGAAATTTTCTGCGAATATATGGCATTCCCGAAGGACCAGAAGTGAAGACAGATGAACTCGTTCTACATCTGTCTTACAGTTCAACCGGACGCGATAGATCGCAGTCATCGCAACTCTCCACGTCCGAGCCACGCTGCTGATGAGGGACGCGAGTCATCGACTTCGCCACCGTACGCGAGTACTACGAGGAGGAACAAACCGAAACCGATCATTGTGAAATTTAGCAGATATAATATCCGTAATTATGTGTACAGACTTACAGAGCCAGGACGAGACTGAAGAATGCTGATGGACCGAAAATCTGGCTAAAGGAGGATCTCACTACAAATCGAGCTAGCCTCTTTTGGGAACTTGTTAACAGCAAGAAGTCTAAGTCCTGCTGGACTCAAAATATATTGCATCATGTTTGAATGATCATTTTGTATGAAGAAAGGGGAAATTCCTGGTGCCTGGAAAAGGGCCCGGGTGACGCCTATTCACAGAGGTGGTGATAGAGCTAATCCCTGCAACTATAGGCCAATATCGGTCTTACCTGTATTATCTAAAGTGCTGGAAAAACTTGTGTTTAATCAAGTGTATGATTACCTTTCAAAGAATGAACTATTATGTCATAACCAACACGGCTTCCGCCCGAAACATTCCAAGACCTCACACAAATTTTCTTCAACATAGTCCATTATACCATGCATCACAGCTTTTTAATACCCTACCCAACGATATCAGAATTATAAATGTTTTTAAATCTTACAACATTAAGATTAGTAAATTCAAGATATTTCCTCTCTTCTTTCATCTCGCTGATAATTTTTTTCTTTTTTTCTTCCCCCCTCACTTTGTCACTATGATTCTATTTTGTACTTAAATTTCTGTAAATATGTTCACTTATTATAACTTTGTCACTATGATTCTATTTTGTACTTAAATTTCTGTAAATATGTTCACTTATTATAACTTTGTCACTATGATTCTATTTTGTACTTACATTTCTGTAAATATGTTCACTTATTATAACTTGCATATTTGTTTGTAAATTGTATTTTCATTGTTATATATTCTGTTCTACTAATGTAATCACGGCCTCGCTGAAAAATAGCTTTTG
This sequence comes from Strongylocentrotus droebachiensis, assembly GCA_035222895.1. Taxonomy (NCBI): domain Eukaryota; kingdom Metazoa; phylum Echinodermata; class Echinoidea; order Camarodonta; family Strongylocentrotidae; genus Strongylocentrotus; species Strongylocentrotus droebachiensis. The sequence continues at coordinate 10,879 of JAVYIG010015450.1, forward strand.
CTGAATGCGGGCACAGTTGTAATTTTTGTTTTTAACCGTGAATAAATAAAATATACCATACCATACCATGATTGAAAGCATAACTTATTGATAATAATAACATGATAATGATAGTACTATAATAATAATAATAATACACAAGATTTATAAGACGCCAAATCCACTATACATACAGAACATGATAATAACAAATTATTAAATACATTTTCTTCATTATTACGCACTTTGTCAAATAATTAAATGCAAATACAAGTCCCAATTGAAAATTTGTAATATGAAAGTAAATGGACCTTTATGCCTTGAATATATTTCATGCTTGTTGAAAGATTAAACAAAAAAAGGATGTAGACATATATATCAAGTCATGCTAAAAGAAAAGGACGATCATTTGAATATATGTAATAGATGGCATGCAGATGGTATTTTAAAGGATAATAAATATATGAAATATTATTTCAGGGTTATGTTTCGCTGTATAATGCATACAACAGTTCGGTAGTTTAGTACAGACTTTTAAATAGGATACTATATTTGAATAAAGATCTTGTGAAAATTAAAAGAATTCTAAATTAGAACTGTTCCCTTTGTGGAAGAGAAGAGGAAGATATGGTGCATTTTTTTACTCATGTAACGTGACCAAATCGATTTGGAGTCGTTTGACTGACTGGTTATACATTGTAACACGTTGTAGAATAAAACTGTCGTTAATACATGTTTTGTTTGGTTTAATTGAGAAACGGAATGATGCTTTAAATTATGTAATAATTTGGACAAGACAACAATTATACTTTACTCGAATATACAAATCTATACCGTCCTTCCAGACAATACAACGACATATCAGGAATAGTTACATAAATGAGAGGCAGGTTAGTATACTTGCTAACAAAACTAACAAATTTGATTAAAAATGGTTACATTTTGAGAGGATTTTGATTGTTTGATAGTATTATTTAATTGAGTTTCCAAAATTCTTTTCAGTAACGATGTTACATTTTTTTGTTGTGGAAATGAACAGTATGGGTGTATGTATGTATGTATATATGTTTATATATATATAATATTTTAGTGATGACGATTAGGATTATTAATATTATTATTTTGCTTGATGTTGTTTATTTTATTATAATTATTACCATCGTATTTATTATGTCATAAATTATTATCATTATCATTATTATTGTTATTATTATTATTATTAGTAGTTGTAGTCATTGTTGTTGTTGTTATTGTTGTCCTTGTTTTATTGTCATCACCATTTTTTTCTTCATTTTGGTTTATACAGGTGGCTTGGGCTACAACCAAGTTCGTTGGATGTGGCAAGGCTCAATGTGGGGCAAAGACAAACCTCGTCTGTTACTACGGACCCGGGTAATTTGATTCGTTGTCATCCTTGCATGGTCATTGTTCCTATTTTGCCCGGGATATTTATACACACACATACACACACGCACACACCCACATACACACACACGCACACACACACACACACACGCACAAACATGAGTACATGACTGCTTTGAAATGGCACGTTGCTTGGAAACGGAATTAGCATATTATGTATTGTTACATCATAGTCATAATCATATCATATTTATCTTTCTCTATCATGTTGTGGAAAATATATATTGGAGAGACGGGATATATTGTAAGGTATAGAATTATAATTTAACATCAACCCATCAGAAAGTAAATCAAATACTGAATGTAAAGTAAACATATTTCAAGATGTGCAAAAAAATAAATTTGTTTTTTGTTGTTGTTGTTGACTACACAATTCTATAAATTGAGAACCGTAAACGAAGCTGAACGAAAAACCCCACCCCCCATGAAAAGAGTACAATGCATTTTATCAATATATATTTCAACCACAGCTGAACAAGTTTTAATTAAAAATAGTGAAGAATGATGGAATTATTTGAATTAAACTTTTCCTTGAGTTGATTCCTCGAAGGTCTTGATACTTAATCGTTCTTTTACTATCTTCCAGACGTAACGTGTTGTCAGGTGTCCCATACCAATCAGGTACACCCTGTTCTATGTGTCCTGCCTGGGGAGGAGCTACATATGGATGCGAGGATAATCTCTGCACCTGTAAGTATAATTCGATACATTTTTGTTCAATTCAATTCAATTCAATCAAGGTTTATTAAAAAGGGAAGTCAACCCTGGTATTGATAAAAGCAGAAAAATTAGAGAAATAAATCAGTGAAAATATGATCTCCGATTCAAATGAAACAAGTGATGAATTTTTGCAGTTGTCATCAGTAGAACAAAAATTGGCAACACTGTGACGTATCTTGCGAGCTCCTCTCCAATTCTGTCTGTACAGAAAATGTCATTAACTTTCATTTAATTTTCTTAGTTATTGATGACAGTATATTAAGTGTCATATCGGGGTTGTATACAAACTTTAAACAAATAAAATATTTAGGATAAATGTATGATTGCAAATTTTCTGAGGGGAAAACATAATTTTTTTGGAAGTTTTTTAGTACAACCATTGACCTACTACAAACAGGGCGAATTGAAAGGGACCTCACAAGTACGTCACAGAGTTGCCAATTTGTATTCGATTGATCGCACCTGCAGCAATTAATAACTGTACTATTTTACGGTTTTTGCTCAAACTTTCACTGACCTGTTTCTTTCATTTTTCTTCTTCTATTAAAACCAATAGGATATTAGGGTGGACTACCCCTTTAACCATGACTGGTAGTCAGAAACTGAATTGTACATATTCGTACAGTGCAAGTAAAATACCAAATGTATACACATTGCAGCAATAAGAAAACATGTACAATAGAAAGTAAAAGGTACATGAACTAGTTTATATTGGTAAAATTGTTTTAAAAAAAGCCTATAAAATAACTGTTAAATGCATTAGCATTGCATCCAATTACCTCGCTGCTCTCAGTGTAAAAATATTGCACGATAATACACAGTACCAGGTCAAAGAAAAGAAAGGATGTGTTTCTGGAAAAATAAGTAGAATGTAAGCAACATAAAAGGAGATATTAGATACTGAATAGAGGAAGAAAGAGAGTGGGGGATTCTATTTGAAACAAGAAAGAGAAATACAAGTACCCATTTACACCTGGGCTCGGTTTCATAAAAGTGATAAAACTTACCACCGATGTTAACTTTGCCTTTAAACATTATTGTTGTGATAAGTGGTGGGTGTATTCGATGTGTTTTATTTATCTTCTCACAATTATCCTCTTTTTTTAGTGAACTAATGGCTTGGCAAGGCTGACACGACAACGAGATTGGACTGAACTATACCCAACTACAACACGTCTAAAGTACCTGATTGCAACTTTGAGTTTTACTTCTACGGTTCTACCCATTATTATTTCGCGGTAATGTGCTAAACCGCCACACGAACCGCGGCAGGTTCCTTTTTTTCGTGTAAAATCTGCTGGTTGTGGTTTACTTCATTATATAGAGGCCTTCTTTTTATTTTTATTTCAAAGTCTGGGTTGGTAATATCTAAAATGTTAATGCATTGTATACTGCATTCTATTCTTGCTTAATCTTTACCGTTCATGTTTGTGTAACCATTATTTGGTTTAATTTGATCTTCTCTATCTTTTTTACCATTATCTAAATCTTGAATTTTAGTTTTCATTTCATCGTTGAAAGACAATCTTTATTATTATCCCTACAATATAATTTTATTTCGTTAATTAAATAAAATTTTAGTGTTGATTTAATTCATTAAACTAATACTTCTTTTAAAATGAGAATTCTTCTGTCAAAGCCCTAACTGTGTTACCCAAATTAAGTCACAATACTTGCCGTGTGCCGGGAGCGGCAAGACGGACGTTCCTGACATCAAGAAAAATGCCCTTCTATAATGCGCAGCGCATGAGGCGGTATAGAAGGGTAAATTATTACTACTTTTTCCGGGGGGGGGGGGGGACTTTTCTTTCCAGGAGGGGCCGGTATAAAAAGGCAATTTGTGCTTAGAAGTAGGCCATAACAGAATTATCAACATCAGAAGGGGGTGTATACAATTCACTCGCCTTAGGCAATATTCAAAATCTAGAAAAAATTGGTCTAAAAAAGAAAAATGTCTCACAAGAGTAGACGTCAGGAATCGAGTAAACCCTTTGTAAAATCGTTTAAAGCTAATTTTGAGCTCTGGTATTGGTATCGTATGTCGAGAGAATATGGTTATAATTCATTCTGCATGATTTATCCTGCAGTAGATTGATAGTTTGAACCAGTAAAATCAAAACAACCTAACAAAAACTTGCTGAAAATCATCTTCGATAAGAACCACAACTCTCATTTGCACATATAATTATAGTGACCTGTGTTAAGCACATGGTGCCGGGCCTGATTTCCTTATCTTCCTATGCTCATTACTCAGCCCCTATACATTTTCTACCAAAATCGTTTGGCATATGTCATTAATTTGTAATCTTGAACATTCAGTGTAAGTTTTGTTGAATTCTGTGAGAATGTATTTTCTATCATTGCCAGAACTCAAGCTTATCCTAAAGTTACATCTGTTAACGTGGTGTAAATGGCTAAGTTCTATCCCATATCAATCTTTGATATTACATGAATCAATTTTATTCAAAGAGGTTTGTCAGTTACTCTGAATAGTCGACCCTCTCTCGAAAATACTTTTGGTTAAGTTATTTGTAACTTATAAGCTCAATTTAACACATTGCGTTGTATTTCTTATAAATAAAATTCTGGTATTAAAGGGAAACAAATACATGTCTTTGCATTTTTTATTTGTCTCAAAAGGGTCATGTTTCATTTTTAAGTAGGCTGAGAGGCGAGGAGATGTTCATATTTTTTCCCCCAAAGAAAGAAAGACCTTGTCAGTGATAAATACGCGTTGTAATGGTTTGGTATAAAAATGTCAGAGGTTAAAAGGTCAGAGTTAAAAATGCCAGGGGTATAGAAAAAAAGCCAAAAGTAACAATTCTGCACCATCATGTTCGATAGATGCCAGGGGCGGTGATCTAAGGGGAAGGGGGAGGGACACGTTCCCCCTCAATTTGTTTAGGAGGGGATCTCCCCCCCCCCCCCCTCCGGAAAATTTGAAAAAAGTGCACACAAAGGAATGTATAGCAAATAGTGACTAAAGACTGCATCACACTTTTAGGCTCTGGAGGGCCCAAGAGTGCAGCGTTTAGACTAATAAAAATGCAAAAATCTTCTCGCTCGGTCGTTACGCTCCCTCACATAATATCCTTCAAAATGTAAATATTCAAGTAAATATTATAGAAAAACGTACTAAAATTTAACTACTAAATATGTACAACCCTTCGGACTGCACACCAATTACCAGCGAAGTAAAGGTGAAGAGAGAAAAAAGTATATTGCTTGTTTGTATACTATATAGTTTGCTAAATAATGCAATTTGTTAATACACAAAAATTATTTAAAAAAAACCTGTGAGGGGGTAGTCACTTCCATCACCTTCGCCCCTCTCGTTCACTATGCTCTCTCTCATCCCTCGCATTTAGCCCCCCGGTCAAGAACAGAAATCGCCGCCCCTGAATTATAGACGCATTTCCATTTTGCACCTTTCCTTTTCTCAGATCAATTAAAAAAGAAACAATTAAGCAAAATATCCCAACCAAGATCACTGCACTGATCACGTTTCCATATCGCTCTCACACACACCCCCACCTCCCCCTTCATCTTTCAAATTTTACGATCTCATTACGCTACTGAATGTGAATATCGCTTCTTTTAAAGAACGTCAGCTACGCGCGCTTACCAGTAGTTTACAAGCCAGAAATTTTGTTTGATATACTCATAAATCAATAAAGGGTGGGGAGGAAATAAGAAGCTGAAGACAGGAGAAGATAGTAGATAGAACGACGAAGGTGGTAATAACTGCTACTGTTAGTATATTATAGAGAGAGGGAGTTAGGCAAAAGGCAGAGGAGAAGGGAGAACCGTGCATCAGGTATGGTGTAACTTTAGATACAGAGAGAAGAGAGAGAGAGATGAGTGAGGGAGTGAGAGAGAGAGAGAGAGAGAGAGAGGGAGAGAGAGTGAGAGAGAGAGAGAGAGAGAGAAAGAGCATTTCATAGTCGAAAGATTGATTGATAATATGCGTGATAATGAGAGGAAGATAATTATATAAGGCCGTTATGTCACGCAAATTCCATTACCGTATGACGAAGAAATTACTACAAGTACATCGCGGGAGATAGAGATAGGGGTTGGGGCACGTGCTCCCACCACCGTAATGCATGTTGCACACGTCTGGTGCACCCCCCTCCGGACCCCCCTGAAAACACTCAACTTGAAATGTTATTTGAGTAACCCACATAGATCAATATTAGCTAGCAGAATATAGTTTAGACGTTGTTAATACAAACAATTACAATGTGAACTCTTCCTATATAGAGAAAAAGAAATCGTTTGATTATGGACTTTATGTTATAAAGATATCTTCATTTCAAAATATTGGATTCACCGAGTCAGAATAGACTTTCATATGTCCTTCGGAATCCAATCTGAATATTCATTTTGTGACATTGAAAACCGTATGGTCTCTTTAATTTTCCCATAACCTTTCTTTTTCTTCAATTATTGCTTGTAAAGGTTAATGTTTGCTTATTTTCAGCTAGGCCCTAATCTAATTTAAAAATCACGAAATGTATTGGCTAAATTGGTAAGGTCAGTGTGACAAAGTACCGTACTACTTTCCCCATTTGTTTCAGCATACAAATGATTAAAATGTCAAATGTTAAAATGTATGATTCAGCAGTGTCTTTACTAATAGAGCGGCTGTAATAACAAGCAAAAGTTTTGAAAAGCGCCCGAGGGAGAAAGCCTTTAGGAGCAAAGGAGAAATAAATGATATTTTTGAAAAACACAAACAGGAGTTGTCCAATGACAATGTCATAATCCGCTGATCCGCGGAATTTGAGATTCCAATGGTTTTAGTGATCTCATATTTCAAACATTCATAACTCTCTTATCATTAATTTGGCTTATTTCAAACATTCGCCATTCTGCTTCCTTACCAATGAATTTATTACAAGGCTTGAACTGCCCTTTATTGCCATTTGACTCTCAGCAGACGATACATAAATTCTGTCATATCATTACCACAATTTATGCAAATCTTGTATGAAATAACTTGATACAAGTTGTGTTTCACACCCACCACTTCACAAAGAGGGAAAACTTGCAATTTGGAAGATTTTAGCCAATTACATAAAAATTTATTATTGACATGAATTCATGCACAAGCAAGATCATGTAAAGTACAATGGAATTATAGTGAAATATACTGAATACTAAATTAATGCACATGTATTTTTACCAAAAAATATATCTTAATTTGTGCAAGAAGCAAAATTGATGTGCAGATTCAAAGATTTAGCATAGAACATAATTCTAAAAACAAAGCAGCCAAAATGCAGAGCTACCTAAAGGTTCTAATAAGTATGTCACCTGTATCCAAGCAAATTTGAAGTGCTCTATATATTACTCTGTACATCCCTGAATACAGATATGTAAGAAAGTAATAGCAACACAAATAGCATCCCTGTTGAAAGCAAACGGAGTAATATCCATATTTTAATTTTGAGAATACTTCAATCTTGTCAGCCTATGTATTACTAAAATGCTGGCAAAAATTGTGATTTATGAAAACTTAGGTTTTTTCTAATGAGTGAGTAAAGAGCACACATATCACTATGGAGAAAATGGTTTCCCTGTTGAATGCAAACGGAGTAATATCCATATTTTTATTTTGAGAATACTTCAATCTTTTCAGCCTATGTGTTTCTAGAATGCTGGCCTAAAATTGTGATTTGTGAAAACTTAGTTTTTTTCTAATGAGTGAGTTAAGAGCCCACATATCACTATGGAAAAAATGTAAATAAATAGCAGGAGAAATAAAGTAAAAGGCAAATAAAACATTTAGTAATTTTGACCTCTATACAAAGAAATGCATTGTGCCATAACACTGTTGAACTTTTAAATAATTTAAGGTATCATTAACCTTTCAATAATCATCTAATTTCTATTTCAGATGAAGAATTTACTTAAATACAATCTCTACTAAACATACTTTTAAAACTAAAACTGATGAAATAATTACATTGCTTTAATCACTGATTCTTCTTTTTGGTATATAAATTTTCCTTTTTTTAATAGGAATACAATTTCTAATCAATGATCCAAATAAATGTTGCAAACCCTGATACAGGGTTTTTGAATGTCATTAAAAATGTAATTGATTTCATTTAATTTCAGTGAATTCCTAGCATCATAGCATGAGTTCGATTTGTATATAGCAAGACAGTCACATATCTGCGTACATGTATTCTAGGTTAAAGGGGGGGGGGGGGGGGGGGGCAACTCTCACCCCCCCAAAAAAAAAAAGGAGAAAAAGAAAAAGCCACCACAAAACCCACACTGTAATGTACAAATCGGATTATACCTTCTCTTCATGCGAGCCCAAAAGAGAAATGTTGATCTTAAGTGCAGCATTTTTCATGCTACAAATTGCCACCAGCTGCTAAGAAAAAAATAAACTAGATGGAACATTACCGGACCAACAATTTTATACGATATATATCTATAATGTATGAATAATGTACACATAACACTATGAATATTGCCATATAAACGTATTCCTTTTACACTGTGACCGTATTCACCCAGGAACTTTCAAATCAGCTGACAGAAGCTTTTCTTAGAGAGAGAGAGTCGGAAAAGTATGACTCTCATAATTTTACCAGCTATCAGCAGACAATATATCATTTCAATCAACCTCAATTCTATTCTTGATTTTGATAAGGCTTAGTATATGGCCCCTAGTTAGTACATTTTCAAGAAAACAGGCAAAAATGAGCATGTCTTTCATGCAATTGTTTTACCATGATTTGAGAGTTTCAACATGCCCAACCATCTCACTTTAATAGGAAAGTATTTTATGAAGATATTAAGTGATTAATTCCTTTACGAACACCTGACCCCCCTACCCCTTTTGCTTGTCGGAGATTGGGGGGGGGGGGGGGGGGGGGGGAATTAGGGGAATTAGGGGAATTGCCCTTCCCCATTACAAAAAGCAGGAGCCACCCAGCTCCTACACTCCCATCCCGTTGACAATGCTCCTTTTAATACTCTTTGGATAAATTCAGTACACTTATACTTGATACCTCAGTCACACCAAACAGACTGACATCAGACCGACAACAGACCTTAAATGACAAAGTATCGATCCGTTTAGGGTCGGTGTGGCATGGTGTTTACTCTCTTAGAAGGTTAACACAGGATTGTTCCAGCGTGCAAGCTATAGAACAGTCATGGGCACACCTTATGATTGTGAATTAGTGATTGAACGGGGCAATGTTTCACAAAACAAACATTAGTACAAGTACACCGACATCCCATTGTAATGTATGTTAATTTTATTGCATACATTCAAATGGGATCTTGTTGATGTTGAACTAGCAAGAGTTTTGTGAAACCCAACCCAGAAGTAAAGCATAGCAGTTAAGTCCTTTACAAGAAGGAAAGGATGGTTTTCTTGATGATTTCGAGGCTCTCATGCAGTTCAGCGTCGGACAGGATGAGGGGCGGGGCCAGTCTGATGATGTCACCATGAGTGGGCTTGGCCAGGAGACCGTTGTCACGGAGACGCAAGCACACCTGCCATGCATCGTATTCTAGAGGAAAGGTAATGGGGAACATGTCAGCATGAAAAAAAATGTAATCAACTTACATGTAATAACAGCAGGAAGATAGGAATATCACAGAGTAAATCAACAAATAATGATCAAATGAGGGCCAAAGGCTACAACCATCATAAGCGACCTCACACCACAAAACTACCGCAGAGTTGCATGATGTAATTTTCAGTTAGAACTCAGAGGTCAGCATGGTCAAATTTTAGTTTCTTGAAGGTTAACCCATGTTCAATACACCATATTTTATAAAAATCAAGAATAATTGAATCACAAATATGATTTTTTATTTTTATTTGCACTGATGTCTCAAGGTCCATTACACTGTCATCCCGACGGCCTCCAAGCTATGGAAACTATACAGAGATGCCAACCTCTTGACACAAAAAAACAGACTGAAAACTCGACAAAACCACTGGCCCGTTAGCACCGGGCCAATGAAATTTCAAGTAAAATGTTTGCTCTTTCATTAACATTTAATGAGAAAATTGTAAAGCATTTTTTTTGTCGGGGTCGTTTTGGGTTTACTTGTACATTGTTTCTATGGGATTCTGCTATTTTTATGGGGGGTTTTATCTTCTTTTTTTTTTCTTCTTTTTTTTCAAGATGAAAAATCATATTTCGTATTTAAATCTTATTATCGTACTAAATACGATAAAATCGTACAGGTTGGCATCTCTGCTTAGATAAATGGATAGACCGAGGTTGAAGAAATTTCTACAGAACAAGTCATTACTTACGTGGTGTTTCCTTGATAATGACAGCATTGAGAAGACCCTTGCCTCTCACTGCCGTCACAATGTTCTTGTCTAGGGCGCTGAGCTCAGATCGTACAATCTTCCCAAGACGCTCTGCTCTCTCTGCTAGCTTCTCCTCCTCAAGCACCTAGGAACAATCAATAACAATTTGCGTTAAAAGTGACATCTTAAAGGGAGTGTAACATGATGAGACTACATGTCTTTCCAGTGGCCTAACTCAGGGCCAATCGGGTATAATACGACAACGGACGACGCGACCGCAGCAATAACGTGCGTGGAACATAAGCGAAACCAAAGCGTGAGGAGAACTTCAGTCCGTTTCACGAACGCTAGCGTGCACTGGACATGTAGAGACTAAGTCGCTGACTACCATTAATCAAGCCCATTTGTCCAAAAGAAGACGTAGATGGCATTAACCAGTATTTTCCAAGCTACACTTCCTTTAATTGAATCTTTTGATAGAGAATACTATGAATTACAAATTGTGCATGAGCACCAAGTGCAAATATCATTGAAAATTTGAGTCCATTTCATATTTCTGTACACAATTCTGTTCATGAAGACGAGAGATTTAGTCAGAAATAAGATATAAAGTTTATGGATTGGCAACATAGAGTGATATTTATAATCACTACTTTTGTGTGAAAATTGCCAATTTTGTGTTGAATTTGTTGTTGTAATCTCCATTCAAATTGATTAATTATTTCTTTAAATTATGTAAGAACAGAAAAAACTTGGGAGCCAATTGGAGAAGGAATTCATGTGGACCTTTAGAAAACTCTTAATGGCTACATTGGTCAATTAGTCTGATATATTGTTACACATAGTTAAGAATATGATTCTATAAAGATCTATTTCAAATTAGCATCCTTAATTTTGTGTGCAGGGCTTTAAATGAACATGGGAGTGCACATGGACGTCAAAATTTCAACTTAAACCCCACATCTTTTGAAATTTTACATGGGCCCTACCTAAGTAAACAGGCATTAGAATTTCAATACAGACAACCATATTGTGTTTACCACTTTTATATTTGAATGGGCCTTTAATGTGGAGCCCTGCTATTAGAGTTAAAGAGTCTTGATTTACCTCGAGTGCAGCCATAGCAATCTTGCAGGCGAGTGGGTTGCCTCCATATGTAGATCCATGCTCTCCCGGTCTGATGGTCAGCATTATCTCGTCATCGGCTAGAATAGCTGACACCTGCAACACATATCATATTACGGTCAATGATAAACAAAAATAGCAGCAATGGACGTAACTCGACCTAAACCCACTATGTGGGGAAAAGTACATGTACCTTAAAATTCCTTCTATAATCTATATCTATTTACACTCAGATCAAATCTGAATACTTGGAAGTTATTGATACACTTTTGATACTGCAACTACATGTATCTTAGATAAATTAGCACAGGTTGTGTCAATATATTCCTCCATTGTACTTTTTTATGCTGAAATGATTACCATCATTATTATCTATTTAGCAACTTCTAAGAAAAAAAATCATTTACTAAGTTCTTTACATGCAACAGAAAGAATTCCACATGAATATCTAGTAACGTCGTATTTTCAAAGTAAAAGAAACCATACTTCAGAAATAAGTTCAACAAGTTCATAGATTCAATTCTGCTTTGAAATGACCTTTTGAACTTCAGCTTCTCTCATGTTACAACAAAGAGGGCTCACTAATGTATTGTTAACTACATTCCTCCTTGTTTACACATTTTAATCAAGAAATCACTCACCAAGTCATACTTGTAGATTTCTTATCTCATGTAATATACAACCTTGCTATTGTTGCACATTTCATTTTTGTAAATTACATATGTGATTAAGTCAATTTCATACCTGTGTGTGTATTTCACACCTTTGGTATTTCCTGTGTAATATACAACCTGTCAATCAAATATTGCTGGAAAGCTATGTGACCTACTTCTTTCATCAAATAGACCAGTTTGTAGATACAATCTGCGCATGTCCAGATAAAGGACACTTGTACAGAATTGTAAAATCCACTGAGAGTGAGACTAATACTAGATACATGCTCACGAAAGTTATGTAATCATTACTCAAGCATGCACCTGTGATGCATTCTATTGAACACAGGTGGAAGTAATCCTTTCAAGAGGGCAAACAAAGAATCACCTACATGACTTTAGCTGTGCATTATTCCAAAAGCACAAAGTTGGATTTATCTACCAGTATTTTTAAAAGATCTGTGGATATTTGGGGTCATCTGAACCATGAGCTATTAACTACGAACTGGTCTATTGAAAGGCTACACATGTAATTCTCATTTTCAAAGAATAAGGAAGGCCTGTAAAAAGCACTTTTATACTGGTCATAACTAATTTTTAATCTTTCAGCTTTCATCAGTTTGCTTTTGAATTCTTTTTTTACATTTTGTCTCGAGTAAGAATTTAGAAGAGGGATTTTCTCCAAATGTGTTATAACACAAGTATGTCGATAGTACATACTTTTAAATGGTAACTCTCTGTTCTGAACCCTTACTATGTCATTGGACAATTGAGAAGAATTAAAAAGAAAGAAAAAAAAAATATCTAGGTAAAGAACTGAAAGAGTTACAATGGTCAGCCCTAAAAAGTCTTCTGGATAATTCTAAGAGGTTTGTTAACTTACAGGATACATGCCTCCTGAGAGAGCCTTGCCTAGGATGACCATATCTGGACGAACATTCTCATGGTCAACACAGAGACGTCTTCCTGTCCTGGCCAGGCCTGTCTGGACTTCATCAGCAATAAAGAGAACCTTTACATGCAAATATAATATGCAAATTAAGATATAAATGCTATGAAAACATTGGGGTTATGAGAAGGAGAAAGTGATCCAAAGACCTGTAATTAAGGCTGACTTGTGTTGACTAATCATTATTAAAAAAAAAAAAAAATTACAATTAGAGTAGTGCAAGTCACAAATCTATATTTTATACCGCACAGATCCTAATGTATGGTAAGGATGTTCGTTAAATGTAGATATTTTTGTAACATCCGTTTGTTATTCATTTACACATGTATACACAAAAAAAATGTTGATTTAGCAAAGAATTTAATTTTTTTGTTAAAGTATTTTATTCCATAAAGTCGTCACTGAGGGCTTAAAATATTGTAAGGAATATATCCTAAATTCATGCTTTAAAATTAATACAGTTTATCATTACTTCGGTCTAAGTCGGATATTTTTAGAGTATTATAGCCTTTTGTCTGTGAACACACTTCCTTTCATATGACATGACATGAAATCGGAGTATAGTGGAAGTAGCTTGCTGTTGGCTTTGTCTACAGACACAGCTGCAAGGTATTATGACTACTGGTAAGGTTGCGTTCAAGCAAATTTTTTAAAGCTAGAATCACACACACATGAATCACAAATCAAAACGCTGTTACAAAAACATGATTACTGTGGGAGATCGTTCAAGCATCTTTTTCAGCGTTTCATGTTTGCGTTTTGAAACACGTTTATTTTTACCAAAAAAAAAAAAAAAAAATCGCTTGAATGCAACCGTGTTTTAAACTTAACGTCTTTGACAACCGCGTTTCTAGGGTGAAAAAGTGTCGCTTGAACTCAGTCAAAGAGCATCAAAATGACTGCTTCTGATCATAATTCCAAATCAATCATAGCAAGCCAACTAGGAAACCATGAACTAACAGGCCTAATTCAATTTTTATTCCTTAAACTAGTATTACTGGTATTTTCTTCTTTTGCAAAAAATTATTTACAAAGTCATATCTGAAATAAACAAACACAAACATATATAATAGTATACAAATAATGAATGGTTATGAATTCAATAGTCCGAATATTTTCATGAGTTTAAAGATTAACATTCTATTCAACGAGGCATCAGCCGAGTTGAATAGAATTATTGTTAATCTTTCAACGAATGAAAATATTCGCACCATTGAACGAATGAAAAACATTCATTATTTGTTTTATACAACATCGAAGAAGATCTAATAGAACGTTAATCAACAAATTATGCTTTACTCCTTATATTAAAGATAAATTAAAGTTGGAGTCAAGCCTTCTCGATTAAATTCAGATTGCATTTGCGTCAGATACACGCAGGGATACATGCGCGCACGGCTGAGAGGTACGCAGTCTGCATATAACCAAAAATGCACGACCGTGCAATATAACATCTATTGAATATCATGTGACCAACAATCCTCCAATCAAATGACAAGGATCCACGTAGGTGTTGTATAACATGGGTTATTGACAAACTATTATCATGTCCATGAGCTTCCTCAAGCTTTAAATCTCATATTCCTTAGAAATCATGTCAACAATTGTTTGGCAAAAATAAAATGGAAACAATTCATGTTGCACAAGATTAGAAGTGACTTCTAAACATGTCTGTAAACTATTTGGTAGTCCTTTCTGCATAATTTTCTCACTTTTTCTGGATTCTAACAAACACTTAGGCCCGAATTTACAAAGGAGGTTTAAATATAACCCATTGTTTAAATCTTCATTTACATGACCCAGTCTTAAATGAGTGCAACATAAGCGCAACACAGTCAGAGGCCCAATAGTAGACGAACGCAAGGCAAGGTTCGCTTGATGTGCGCAAATTTTAAACCATGGGTTATGTTAAACATGTTATGTTAATGAGGGTTTAAACCATGGTTTAAATCTAAACCTCCTTTGTGAATTCAGGCCTTAATGTTCAAAGTCACACAATGTAGAACTCTGTAACTCTGTAACTATGATGTCAAGGTTTTCTGAATTGGTGACTCACATTGTTCTTACTGCAGATGTCTCTGACGCCCTGGAGATACCCTGCATCAGGTACCCTGACGCCCGCCTCACCCTGGATCGGCTCCACCATGTACGCAACAACAGTCGGATCCTGTGTGGCTTTCTACACAAAGAGAAGGGGACGAGAGAGGGGAAATCAAAATTCTTACAATATTAAAGGTTTAGACCAGGGGGGTGTTTCACAAAGACTAAGGTCGACTTTAAGTTGGACTTAACTATGGCAGGCTGTTCATGCCACTGTTTGCTGTCACCACTTACTGGCATTGGTCTCTCAAGGGAAATACACTTAATTGTCACAAATCTACAAAATTCATATTTTTTGACAATTCATTATTGAAGGAAAAAATATTATCTATCTAAGGATCATAATGGTGAGAGCAAACAGTGGCATGAACGGCCCGCCATAGTTAAGTCCAACTTAAAGTCAATCTTAGTCTTTGTGACACGCCCCCACATTTTTTGTTCATGCGGTTGCATTGTGAAAGAAACCTTGTGGAATCGATCAGAAACTGTTGATCATCTAGCATATAAGTATTGGTGTGTACTGCAAGGTTCAGGAATCATCAAAATAATAAGAAATTTGGCCCAGTCTTGGTAAAGTTACAAGCACTGTACACAGAAAGATGTATATGGGACTACGCGATATCTATCCAGGCCGGATCGATATGATAATTTATCAAATATATCAATTAGTTGGCAGTTTCCCAGCAAAATTTGTTTCATCACGGATTAGTCAAAACATATTCTTTCACATGATTGGTAATAAGAGCTTCCATTTCATTTTTTGAGAGGGGGCCGTTTCCAAAACTGGTCTATACCTTTAAGGATAGGGAATTAAAAATTAAAAGAAAATGCCCACTGATAATAGTAATAATAATAATCAGTGCCAATTCAAGGAGGAAATGGTCAATTATTTAGACCTTTAAAAAAATGGACTGCTTCGGGTTGAACAAAAAAGAGATTCTGGAAACTGTTGGATTATCACATCGTCATAGATGTAAGGAGTCTGCAGGGGAAAAACGACTTTTAAACTTTTTTCCATAACATTGCATAAACGTAATTCTATCTTTAATGTAAGCCCTATACAAAGCAATAGAGGTGAAGACTATCTAATCTAAACAGAAACAGCTGTGTCTGTACTTCGTCTTATTCAATTGATAACTTATCTTTAAAAGCACATGTGTATCTCTCTTTCATTCAATATAATGATAAAAAGCGCAGTTTGTCATATCAAGTAGCCAGACGGGTATTACATGTAACTCATATTTTGTGTGGTGGACATGTGTGCTATAACAATATGAAATAATATTATTATTATCATTATTCTTAATTATGAAATGAAAGTATACTCTTCTTTAAAACTTGACCATGTTTAAAAGCTTACAGTATAATGATTATCCTTATATCTATTAGTACTGTAGGAAGTTAGGGTACATTTTGGCCTCTAAATGCTTAATTATGTCCCCTCCCCCTTATTTCTTGGTAAGTCGGCTAATAAAGAGGGAAAAAAATAATGACAAATAATAATAATAATAATAATAATGACAAACTTACATCTAAGGCTCCAAGATCATTATATGGAATGATGTCGAACCCAGGCATGTAAGGTCCGAAACCCTCGTAGCAGTCTGGGTCTGTCGAGCTCGATACAGCAGCCAGCGTACGACCCCAGAAGTTGCCCTCGGCGAAGAGGATACGGGCCGTGTTCTTGGGCACGCCCTTCACCTTGTAGCCCCATTTGCGGGCCAGCTTGCAGGCTGTTTCGCCTCCCTCCACACCTAGAAGCAATCAGGATATTATAAGTCAGACATTTAAAGTAAATAAAAGTACCGTAATGGATATGATTGTAGATTTTCCATTTCAACAAAAGTACCAAGTTTTGTGACAGGACATTTGCCCTGCAACTTTTGTTCCAAGCTTTTCTGTTGTCAAAGTAGGGTTCGGGATTTAGGTTTGGTATTATAGGGCTAGGCTAAAAGTTAGGTATAGTGGTTACGGTAGTCTAGAGTTGATGAAGTGAGGAATTCAGTTACCGTAGGAAATCGACAATGAGCAATAGCCCGGAGTAATGTGTTGTAGAATCACAGTGGTTCGATGAGAAGTTTTACATTGACAAGAAGGGGAATCTACTAAAGTAAAGGGACAAAAAGAGTGTCATGCACGATCGAGTGAGATATTCTATTCCCTTTCTTTACTTTTTCACTGGGAAGGGTAGATATACAAATATACTTTGTTCTTCAGATTAACTGCTGAAAGTATACATTTGTATGAGACTTATTCATGAAAAGTCAAAGAAAACAAAAAAGGATTACAAATTGTTCAACAATTCTAATGCAAACCTCTAAGCTTAAAATTACAAAGTTTTGGGAAATTATGAAAAAAGGATGGATAGTGATTCTTTATAATTCTGATATATTTGGTTGCCCCTGTGGATGTAATATAAGCACTAGAAAATTTAACCTCTAAAACTCTTCTGCTTTCGAGAAAAATTGAATATATAAATTTACTGGTAAATAGCGCCTATGGCCATTCAATGGTAGCTGCGACCATGAAAATCTCAGAATATGTAGATGTGATATAAAATTTCAAAACGGGAATAGCTACATTTGTAATCGGTCAAATTTAGTCAAGAAACATCCGTTTATAGCTTAATTAATATCTTGACCTTGAGAGGGAGCTATACAACATAAAGAGTTTATTATTTACAATTTCACAACTTTAGACTCGAATTCAACCGCGACAACGATCATTGAATATTGTAGGATCGCATATGCTTCAAATATGGTCATTTGAACCAAATTCATGACCCCATATCAAAACTTTGTATTGCCTTTAAATGCGAGCTAAATGTGCTAAAACAATCATCCCCCGTTTTGAGAAAAATCCCCCTTTGAACGCTGTATGGCATATCCTATTACCTGTGTTCATGGGAAGCACTTTGTCATATCCAAACATTTTGGTGATGTATTCTTCATACTCTCCCAGGACATCGTTGTAGAAGGCCCTGGATGTCAGGGACAGGACCTGGCACTGTTCCTGCATGGCCTTGACAATCTTGGGGTGGTTGTGACCCTGGTTCACCGCACTGTAGGCACTCAGGAAGTCCAGGTAGCGCTTCCCTTCCACGTCCCACACATTGGCACCTGTACAAAAAATCAGAGTGTTGTCAGTGATATTTCTTCTTCATTGTCAAAGCATTTTAATATCCTGATTGAGAAGGAAAAAACAACATAAACAATTGATGTGAACTTTCCATGTTAGTTTACTGTCTATATAGACACCTAAGAATTTGATGGATTCAACCTGGTTGATAGTTATGTTATTTATTTTGATATGACCTGGAAAGGATGATACAGAATTACTGAATAGCATGAAATATGTTTTAAAAAGGAAAAAACACAATCTCACTAAAAAACTATGATGTATCTTGCGAGCTCTCCTCCCATCTGCTCTGTACTAAAAAAAAAAGAAGAAAAAGAAAATGAAAGTTTATGAAATTTTATGTAGAGTAAATTGGAAAGGAGCTTGCAAGATAAGTCTGCGTAGCCAATTTGTGTTTGATAGATCGCAACTTTAAAAAAGTCATAACTCTCTTATTTTTCATCAGAACTTGCTCCAACTTTCACTGACCTGTTCCTCTCATTTTCTGCTTCTATTCAAACCAACTTAATATCAGGGTGGACTTCCCCTTTAAGTTATATGAAACTGGGTTTAAAGAGTTCAAGACTCACCCTTAGCCTTCGCCAGTGCCACCGGGAGGGGATGGTAGTTGTGGGCGCCATAGCGGGACTCCCTCTCAAAGACCTGATCCGATGTCAGGTAGCCTACAGCTGCTGATGGGTTGGAAGCACTGGACTTGGATCGAACTAGCTGCTGTGAAGCTGTCCTCTGAAGAAAGCGGCCACAATACCTAGACATCATGATTGGTTGGTTCTGAATTTATTAGGGATTCTGAAAGAGAGAGAGAGAACAAACAGATAATGATATTTTATATGGACCTATTTTACAATATTTTCTTTTTTTCTCCATTTCCCTCATAACATTCTTAGAATATAACTTAGTTTTCAAAACCACACTCCCATAACACCACAATTAAGAAATGCGCATTTTTCATTTTTCTAGTGAGCCGCCGATCGCATCTAGGCCTGAGTCATGTCGGGACTTTTATAAACCTAGTCCTGATGACTTTGCACCGATCGGGTGTCCCGAAATCATGTGCCTCTATAAATAGCGCATATCATCAGTATGTCCCTTAAAAGTGACCTTTATTATCAATCAAATAACTCAACACATGCGTACCTCGGCTCAGATCGGTATATTCTCCCATTTGACATTATTTTTTATCCATGATTGGCGATGTTTAGTGCCATTATCATGCCTCTAAAAGGAAAAAAATTGGGGCAAAAATAGAAAGACAACATTCGAGCCGCCATTTTGATTCATGCAGGATGAATAAATCGGGTCAAAAAACATTAATGTTAGAAAAATAAAACAGCTTTTAAAAAATTCTTCTTTACAACATACCGATCAAATATTTTTCTCATTATTTTAAACACTGCATGCTTCTTTTAAAAGCTGAAAATGACTTGGTAATCACAACAAGTTTCGATACTGATAGCTGTTGCAAGGCAAGTTCAGACTAGTCACGGAAATAATGCGCAGTGCACTTTGTTAGCTGTAATGCACGGGTGGCCAACCTTTTAAAGCTCGCGGGCCACAGCTAACGATTGGCATAAGTTGGCGGGCCATAGGTAGTCTTCTCCCCCCCCCCCCCAAAAAAAAAAAATACTCATGCAATACGTGTACACACCTGCAATTTTGCAAAAACAAACAAGCAAACAACAAAATCGGTGAAAAAAAAACGGCGGGAGAAATGGGCTGCAAGTTTCAAGACAAGTATGGCATTTCAGACATATTTCTTGATTAACAACATTAATTTGCATATATAAAAACTGAAATTAACACGGCGAGTGATGTTAATGCCCGGGGGGGGGGGGGATACTCAGATTTGGCTTGGACGGGGGTGTGCCGCTCAAGCCTCGAACCCCTTCCCATTATTAGGGGTCATTTGTCTCGAAAAAAGAGCCATTTCCCACAATTTTCGGGTGTTTTGGAGGTGTTTGCATGGCAAACGCCCGAAAATTTTGAAGAAACGGACCCATGTTTAATGGTATTTTTGTTAGAAGTGGGACACATGTTTAGGGATTTTGTGTGTGACAAAGTCACCCATTAGAGCGGCACACCCCCGTATGTGATATGTGAATACCCCCCCCCCCCCCGGGTGTTAATGTCGTTAATGTAATGTATAATGAGAGAAAATTTTAGGAGTTTTGTATCAACCACGTAACGATTCAATATGTTGTGAATGATGGGAACAAATTATGGAAATAGAGATAGCTGTTTGTAAATGTTTTACCTTCATTTCATCGCTGCTATGCGGGCCGCATTTCATTAATGAGCTATTTTTATTATCATTTCTTCAATGCTCCGCGGGCCGCACCAGAAAAGCTCGCGGGCCGCATGTGGCCCGCGGGCCGCGGGTTGGCCACCCGTGCTGTAATGCATGCCGAAACGAACCCAAACAAATATAAGTGATCGTAACAAGAAACTTTTCAAAACTACGAGAGCACAAGTTGACAGACAATTACTGCTCAAAATTACCATCATCAGATACATAACTTGGACAACGAGTATAAAAGCAAACTCTTGGAAGATGCACATTAATTGTATGTCACTCAGTTGAATTCAGTTCATTCTTGTCAGGAACATGTGGAAAGTAAGCAAAGCTCTATCACTCTAGATAGTAACAAATTTTTACATTCTTTGTTGGACGAATCTTAGCCGATTTTGAAGTCTGTTGCGTGAGTAAAAAGAGTCCTCCTTACGCAGACTCCGAAGCTAGTTTGCAAGGTACATGTACATCATACAGGGGGGTGTTTCACAAAGCCTTTTTTCAATGACAAGTTACACAAATCAGTGACAAATCTGCTGATAACCAATCAGAAGCAAGGATTTCAGTATTTGTCAGTTGTCACTGATGAATAGTTTTGTGAAACACCCCCCAGGAATGAGTAGTTAGTCCACATTTGAGGTTTGTTTTATTGGCTCTTCCACACAGGCAAATGCTTTCTAATTTAGTCTGAAGAGC
The DNA here is from genome assembly GCA_035222895.1 of Strongylocentrotus droebachiensis. Lineage (NCBI taxonomy): Eukaryota > Metazoa > Echinodermata > Echinoidea > Camarodonta > Strongylocentrotidae > Strongylocentrotus > Strongylocentrotus droebachiensis. Next base: position 32,256 of record JAVYIG010015450.1, read on the forward strand.
TTGGTGATAATATGAAATGTGATATTGATATCACCAAGCCTTAATTGGAACCATTTGCCCATGTGAAGAATTATTTATGTACACAAAACCTAAAATGTGTTTGTAATCACCCATTCCCCCAAGTGTTTTTGTAACATAAATCGCATATGTTTGCTCATTATCATCAGGAACAGTATCATATTTCATATATCATTAACTAGCCCTCCTTAATCTTGCACATACATGTAACATGCCATGCACAAAGTCAGGGGCACGATACGAGACAGACAAGTGCATGTAGACTAATGGTAGATGTAGATTCTAGATCATCTATCTAGGCCTAGAGCGCCCAGTATTCGGTCACTTAAGGGGAAATCGCTAATATTTTGAATTCTCACCTCTTTTATTTGGCAATCTACCCATCAAAAGAAAAGAAATTTATTCCTCTAACAGAATTTTATAGTCACTTAAAATATAAAATGATGATAAGCAAAATAATTCCTAAAGAAGACGGAGCATTTTTCTGCCCAGAATTCGGTCACACGATTTGTGCGTGGTATCTCCGTTGCCAAGGAGCGAAGCGTATTTGTGCACTATTTTCACACAATTGCGCGATAAAGACCTGAATGTCAATGCGTTGACTGGACGAGCGATACCGCATGGCAAGGGTATCGTATAAATACCTCTTGCACATCGGCAAGTGCGTCATTGCAAATTCGCTGCGATGGAGCGAACACGGAAGAGCTCCTCTTCACACACATACTAAATTCATTGCGACAGCACACGTAGTTGTTTCGCAATAGACTTCTACATATGGCTATGCATGTTAGCGCATGTGCTAACAGAATGCGGAAGTGCAGAAAGTTGTGCGACACTGGCCAATTTCGAGCTAAGTTGGAGAACTTCCCGGGGCCCTAAATCTGATTTAATTTTGAGAGTTAAGAAAAGTTGTTCAGCTGCCTGATTTGTGCAAGTTTTGTGGCTCATACTGTACATGTAAATTATTTTTTAAATTGTTACAGCTGTTGAAACGGCTGTCTGACCGAATACTGGGAATGGACCGAATACTGGGCGCGCTACCCACTCCAGCAAAGCATAGAGAGTCGATGCTAATGCGTATTGACCTCTAGCACTGCATGCTTGCTGTGAGGAAGGTATTATTAGACCTATACACAAATATACACACCACATAATATTGCATAGACTGCACACAGTCATGTTGATGCAGCTGTAAGCAAAGTTTGACACTAGACTTACAATTTGAATTTTTAAATTATTCTTTTTAACATCAGTAGAGTAAAGGAGGGGGTAAACGACCAGCTCCAGTTTTCGGCCGATCCGTTGGATGCATGGTAAAATCCCTTTAAAATACATCGCATAATAGCATATCACATATCCCACACATACCATACCATGCCAGAGTCACTGAAGAACCACATTTGCAATGGAAAATATATCCTAAAATATCACATTTTAGCGATGTAATCGGCGGTCCCGCTACCCAAATCTGAAAAATCGAGTTTCTTACGCGTGTATGTAAGAAATATGGGTACCATAAAATGAGCTTTATTTCAAGTATTTTTCAGATTTAGAGCCCGATTTTGTGTTAGTCGCAAGCTCAAAAGTATCTCATCGCATGTATTAAATCAATGCAGCCGGACCCCGCAACGCACACACGATATGTCTGTCTAATTCAGATTCCAACTTCCGATCACTGCAGTGCTAGTCTTCGACCAGGCGAGCACCCGGGAGCTCCGGCGTGGGATACCTGCTCCGCCCGCTTGTGCTATAGATCAGCGCGGGAAACGCACGGCGCGCGCGCGCTTCCTATTGACTTTGTACATGCGGTCGTAAACTGAATCGCTAGGTCGATAACTGGCTCCAAAACAGTGAAAATTGAAATGAATATTGTCATGGCAATTTGGCAATTCATGATTTTTTTCTGGGATTCTTTTTTTGTTTAAATAATAATAATATTTGCTTCTTGATTTGAACAAGAAATGATAATAAATAGGAAGTAAAGAGTCCAAAAAATAGGATTTTGTCTTAAAGGTACTATGTCCCATTTGCAGGCCAAAAAAATGAAAAAGTTAAATTCCAACTGCATTTGAAAGATAATACTAATTTAGAACTTCCCTAAAAAAGGTGGGGCTTGAAAATGTCTTCAAGTGGGAAAATAACGACTATTAGTTGTCAAATCGACTTTAGGGCTATAGAGCCCAAAAGTAATAGTCTTGATTTTCAGACAATTGTACCGAATGGTCATACGTTTTATGCTGCGCAAAGATTCAATCAGTTTAATCTTGGCCATCACAAGAAGTGGGTTATTGATGTAGACAAATGCTCATGTACCCTTTACAACTCTTTTCATGTATGTTATTACCAAAGAAGAAAAAAAGCCAGTCAGTCACTCAATAGTGTCTGACAGTGAAGTCTAGCAAGTAAACGGGTTTCCTTGCATAATTTGAATATGAGGACACTGCTAACGTTTAAAGTTCACAGATAGGACATAGGTCTACATGACATATTCATAATTCCTGCAAAGTTCTACAGAATTTGAGGTTGGCTGCAAAAGGGACATAGTACCTTTAAGTGGCCGAAAACCCCCTCCTTTACTCTAGGTCTAACAAGTTAGGGTCTAAGTTTTAAAAAATGTATTTTACTGCCATTTAATTTAGGTGTCACCAATTGTCACTAAAGTACTGATTTTGAGTGAAATCAGTTGAGTTTTGTACAGTGGTGTTTGAAATGTTGAGAATCAAAAGCACAGCTTTTACTACACAGCCAGGATAGTGATGCTCCTATGTTGTGTGTGGCGCTACCCAGACTAAGAGAGTAGAGTAGATCTAGATCGACCTAGATCTACAGTACAAACTACAAATAGATCTAACAGTTAGATCTAACTTAGACCTACAATGCAATCTCGCCTTTTCAGGCAATTTAAAACAGATTAAGATTCGATAAATCTGGTGACTAATGGTGCACTCATCATGCTCATTTGTAGTTTGAGATGAAGTGATTTCATTTCCAGATCGACCCCACCCTAAAGAAAAAAATTAGGAATTATATCGATGAGCCTCAGCCCTCACCAGCCACTCCCCCGCCGCTCCCCCGCCACACCCCAACAACTCCCCCGCCACATCACAACGTGGCTAGCTTGGCTTGAACTGAGTTTGATGCCTGGCTTGATGCAACAAACAAGCAGCAGCGTCATCGTCATCGACGGCATCGGCCATTGCACATCTCATATATTATCTAGTTTTCCTATTTTAGGCAACTCAACTGCAAGAAATTCAATGTCCAAGTTAATATTTAAAAGTAATAAACGAGTTTCTCTTTCAACTTACCAAAGGCAAAGGCAGCGCGACATGTATCTGAGAAATAAAAATGATAAGGATGTCGTCACCGTATACTACATGCGTACAAGCACTATAATTTCATCTGTAGAGATGGCGCTCTTTAATTTCCTGTGAATGATCGAATCTCATTGTTCCTTGTTTTGAAACGTGCAGTCTGAGTCTGAACGGAACAATGTAATATGATCGAGAATTCTAAAAGTTAAATGGCTCTTATAGACTGTTGATTCAGTAAAAAATGCAGTGTAAAAATGCAGCATCAGCTGTTAGTGGAGTGGTACAACCAGTGGCGGACCCCGGTTTTTCCAATA
>JAVYIG010015451.1:0-35899 GCA_035222895.1 Strongylocentrotus droebachiensis
GCCGCCTACTGTAACGGGTCATTAGTTGTTTTAAAAGATGCCCGTTGCCCCGGGTAACGGGACGCATCAATACATTTTGCGGAAATCCCTATTAGTTTACGTGTAAACTGTCTCTTTGTGTGAGGGCGGATACAAAATACAGTGCAGATCTAGCAAAGATTTACAGACAGCGTCTCAGATTTTCTGTGATGTTTTAACCAGTCTTTACTCAAGAAAAGGATCGATAAGATAAGAATTCTTTGTAGATTTGTTTGTGAATTCGGTATATAAAAGATTTATGATTGCATGGACTGCTGTAATATTTAAAGCATAACTGTTTCTTCACTGGCTCTCGGGGATGTTACATCCTGCCGATGACCTAGCAGCATGTAACGTCCCCATGAGCCTATAGAAAGAGCGATGCCTCTCATAGCAGTCAATAAATATATACTATTTCCCTGCTTGTTGTGGCAAATTAGCGGCTGAATGCTCCGATTTCGTTTGATTATTCATGATCGATTCTTGAATTTAATGTAAAATCTCATCACGAAATCAATGTATTTTCGACCAGGCAGATTGGACGTGGTTGAAATTACCGTGATCTTTGTTGTTGCCACAGGGAATCGACTGTCAAGGTCATGGAACCCATTGTGCTGGGACAGTAGGGAGTAACCTGTACGGAGTGGCCAAAGGTGTCAAGCTGTTTGGTGTAAGGGTATTAGGCTGTGATGGTAGGGGCTCATGGAGCGGGTTTCATTGCAGGTACGTTAATTCAAATGTGTAGCCTATATCTATATAAATACATAAAATACAGTGTTGATCATAAAGGTGGAATTTTTTTTTTTACCCAAATTTATGGAATGATTTTGAAAATGATTTATTCCTAATAGATCTAGATAATAGTATACATTCTCAGATTGTATTGAATATTATTTTTCGAGCGTTTGTTTTGCGTGACTGCTAGCATGTGCACGCTACTATGCTTGTTAATATCAACTAGGGGACCTGCATCTTTAAGTCATAACTGACAGTAATGAGATTAATGCCTCACAAAAGGGCACTATATAGCACATCGACACGCGGTTTGATCATGGGGCCTCACGGCTATGAGGCTATTGCTTTGCCACTGAACCATGACTGTACGCAGCGGGGGCTAGGGTAGGAAGCAGCCCCCACGAATAAAAACAACAAAGTGCAAAAAAATATCAATAATTCATTGCATTTTGCCCCGGTCCCCAACAGGAAAAATTCCTCTGTACGGCCGTGCATTATTCTACAGAAATGAAGAGAATATCCTACATTTTGCTAGTCATAAGCATTTCCTTGAGTTTGAGTTGATATTAACATCTGTTCTTTCACCTACCTGACAGTCAATGTAAATAAGTGAGCAATTGTTTTTGGAATGAGATAAAATACACAGTTGCTTTTGACCCACATTCATTGCTTTAGCCCAAAGTTGGTACAAGATTTTGACAATACTTTTTGAAAAACCTGCTGCTCAGTCATCCGTGGCAGCTCAAATATGAATATGGTAGCATTACACAGGGTATAAGTTACGCTTTCCCATTGAATATGATTCAAGGTCGCATATAATTATGGTTATACATTTTTTAATTAAAAGCTATTAAAGTTGGGTACACTTTTTGTATACGCAATGTACAATAGTTTCTTTCTTGAATGACACAAAACACATGGCCACTAAAGACAGATGGCCTTTATAAAGAGAGAGAGGTGGCCAACGAGACATATTTGACTGTATACAAAATTATTTTTTAGAAGTTTACTATTATCATCTCATTTTCACTTCAGGTTGTGATTTTGTGGCGACATCTGGCCAAAAGCCAGCGGTAGCATCCATGTCGCTTGAGGCGGCCGCAACTATGCATCAAATGAAGCCGTGAAGTCTCTCATCGATTCCGGGATCACTGTAGTGGCAGCCGCTGGTAACTCCAATTATGATGCATGCGGATACACACCTGCCGGGGTCGAACAGGTGGGTCCATCCAATTTAAGTCTGGCGAAGGTGAACGGAAAGGGAGGGGGGGGGGCTGGATGGGACTGAAAGAAGTGGCCCCAGCCCTCTCATCCGAACAAACCTAATTCGCCATACATGTACACAAAGAAAAAAGTATATATGCACATTTACGTGTGTGTTCATATATTCATCCCGGTAATAGTTTTTTTTTGTAGAACATGCAATCGTAACACCTTCCTTAGAGGTCGAGTGGAAATGCGTAGATCGTTGGTTCGACTCCCGACACGGCACTGAAAGTCCTGATATAAGCAATGAATTAATTACTTCTCTCTACCCATGTATTAAATGGAAACCCGGTAGGATACGCCGGAATACCCCATGGGAATACTCCCCCGGGAGCAGAGCATGTGCACCGTTATTCATCTTTCCTTACGTACCTGTTCTCTTTTCTGAATTGTTTTCCTTGCAATTATTCTTTCCCTCCGCAAAAGTAGTGCAAAAATTAGCACTGATCATTTTATTTAATGTATATATATATATATTTGTTTATGCGGAGGAAAGTACAGTACTCTTCCTTTTTTTCAATTGTTTACGATATGTTCAGTAAAATGTGTCACTTAAAGATAACCCTCGTGTAATCATATGCTTTTGTAAATATGTTAATTCAGATACCCTTATTTATACACAAACCTATGAACCGGGACCTACATAATACAAGCTTTGCTTTTTAGTAGATCCCCCACTTTATTGATTGATTTATATGATTGTATCCTCTGTTATAACTATTATCATGTACATTATATTTTCTATATTGTATGTTTAGTTATAATGATTACCATTGTTCTTTATGTTCAATTATGTTATTTTTCATTAAGTGAAATAAATAAACTTGAAACTTGAATAACCGGGTATTAATAATTACATTGTAAAATACTTAGAAACAAAGTATCAAGCGCTTTACAAATGTGACTAAATGAATTAATCTGGTCTCGATCGATCGCTTCGGTTAATTATTGCAGGCGATAACTGTCGGGGCTACAGGTGTAAACGATGAACGGGCTTATTTCTCCAACTATGGACAGTGTGTGGATGTCTTTGCCCCTGGCGTGGACATCCCAAGTGCATATATCGGAGGTATAGAGGAGACACGAACACTCAGTGGTACATCAATGGCTTGTCCCCACGTCACAGGTGAGTACTCTTTCACCCAATGATAAAAGGGAAAGGGGAAAAATACCGAAAAGAAAACAAAAAACAAGAAGCCAATATTTTAAAAATAGGCGTTGTCAAACATTCAAAACGCCAAAATTTCTCTTTGTTTGGAAAAAAGCTGATGTTTAACAAATTATGCAATCCCTTAAAATGTGTCATTGTTTTAAAACATAGGCGCTGTTAATCATCCTTGAACTCCAATTTTTTTGGTATTGTTTTACATGATGTAGGTGCTGTTGCTATCCTTCTGGCTAACAATCCCAACCTGACACCGGCAGAACTCGCAGCAAAAGTCATAGAGATGTCCACGAAAGACTTGGTCACTGATCCTGGATACGATTCTCCGAATCGCCTCCTTTACGTACCATAGGATCCAGCAACAGCCTCGCTTTAAAAGACGTGACGCGGTAAACCAGGGCGATGTTTATTTTAATGCTGTCGTAATTGTTCTCCATCATATAGAACGTAGATAGCTCACTGAATACACGTATGACCTTTGTTGCATTATCAATAATCAATTTGGAATTCTTAAGAAATTTACTGACAAAACTTGGGTCTACTCTTTTCAGGGACAATCTGGATAGTTAACGAAACCATAAAGTATAAGTTTGAGAAAGTATATAAGTAAATCTTCACAATTTTTTTTGGGGGGATACATATCATTATAGCAAATACACCATGACAAGTGTGGGGAAAAATTGTTCTTTTTATTTGTTTAGCAATACAAATACACGTGGCTGTAATATTGTTCTTTTTTCACGATAAGATTTGTTGTTCGTGTATGTTAAAGTTTGCGGTTGCACTTTTTTTATTTTGGGGATGAATTGAGTGCAGCGTAAAATGTGTGGCAGATTTGCATACCTATGCGTTAATATTATTGTTTTCCCTCTCTACCTCTCCCTCTCTACCTTTCTTTCTCTGTTTCTCTCTGTTTCTCTCTGTTTCTCTTTATTTCCTCTCCTATCTCTCTTTATTTCCTCTCCTATCTCTCTATCTTTGTCCCTCGTTATTTATCACCGTCTCTTTAGGAGTGCACCGGCTTGGGATGAGTTTCGGGGGGGGGGGCGGTGGCGGTAGCGGTGCAGGGATCGGGTACTGTGTACTAATCTTAGGGCCTTTTTACTGTATATTGTGCATTGTGTAGATGTTATGTTTTTCCAATTTTAAACCGATTTTGAATGTAAATATTTCATATTTCAAGGTCATGCTTTTGATGTCTTTTTATACAGATTTTAATGTAAAACGCAATATGTTATATCCTACAATGAATTACCATGTCATTATTGGACAAAATAAAATGGAGCTGATGATCCATGTAATTTCAGCCAGAAATTCAGCTATTTTGGGTGGTGCGGGTAGGAGATGGGGTTATAAATATATATAGGGTAATGAGGCCGCCATCCATCTCCGGCCTAACCGCTCACGATGGCGGTCTCCTGCGTTATAAATGACCTCTTTTATTTATTGAAAATATTTACCATATATTTATTATCTAATTTGTATGCTTCGTATGTTTATTTTTGTACTTGATTTTCTATTTAATTACTTTTGCAAACATTTCACTCATTGTTATTGTTCGATTATTATGATTGTAGTTTGAATTTGTATTTTTTTAACGCAGAAATAAAAACAAAGAAACAAATTTTCCTTTCGCAGCCTTTATTAATTTCTTGGATTTTGGTATGATGCTACATAAAAAGACGGCACTATTTAGTGATGGTAATTATTTAAGAGTTAAAGAAAGAAGAAAATATGAATGAATAGAAAATCACATATTACTTTGGCAAGACATTAATTTACATTTGACACTCCATACCCAGGAGAGCAATGGGGTTGGGGTCTTGGTAGAATGACGAAAGTCTTATCCAATTACGATTATGATATGGTTCAAATAGTTCCCAACGAATATAGATGACGTGCACATCTTGTAAATGAATTTCGATGACGGGATAATTAACAGAAATATCCGTACAGAATTTATAATCTTATCTTTCGTATTAGGCACTATACGTATGAATTTAGATTATTATTTTTCTTTTCCTTCTATATCATTATTTCTATTAGAGGTGTCGAGGTCTAGTGAATAGGTCATCGGACTGTGGATCACATGGGTCGCGGTTCGAGCCCCATCACAGCACTTATGTCTTTTGACAAGATATTATTACAGGAAATGAGAAAAAACGAACCTACTTGAAAGCAAAGCTTGTTAGATGTAGGTTCGCACAATAATAATTATACTTTATACATTTATAACTTAATTTTGAAAAAAATTACGGAATCAAAAAAACATGACAGACAATACAAAACTAACAATTAAACGAGACAAAAACAAATCAGAAACATTAGCAGAATGACAAGATGATGATGATAAATGAAGAAAATAAGAATGAGAGAGTAAAACAAAGAAAAAGGGGGAAAACATGCAGAAAGAGAAAAAGAAGACAGAGATCCCTAGGGTGTAGAGGGAGACCGGAAGGGAAAGGGGAACTGCTTATTCTGATTCTTTTGCAACAAAAAGTGCTTGAGGGCATTTTTGAAACCACTTGATGAGGTTTTTTCTTTTAAAGGTACTATGTCCCTTTTGCAGCCAACCTCAAATTCTGTAGAACTTTGCAGGAATTATGAATATGTCATGAATGTCCTATCTGTGAAATTTAAACGTTAGCAGTGTCCTCATATTCAAATTATGCAAGGAAACCCGTTTACTTGCTAGACTTCACTGTCAGACACTATTGAGTGACTGACCGGCTTTTTTTCTTCTTTGGTAATAACATACATGAAAAGAGTTGTAAAGGGTACATGAGCATTTGTCTACATCAATAACCCACTTCTTGTGATGGCCAAGATTAAACTGATTGAATCTTTGCGCAGCATAAACGTATGACCATTCGGTACAATTGTCTGAAAATCAAGAATATTACTTTTGGGCTCTATAGCCCTAAAGTCCATTTGACAACTAATAGTCGTCATTTCCCCCACTTGAAGACATTTTCAAGCCCCACCTTTTTTAGGTAAGTTCTAAATTAGTATTCTCTTTCAAATGCAGTTGAAATTTAACTTTTTCATTTTTTTGGCCTGCAAATGGGACATAATACCTTTAATCTGCCAGGAAGGGCATTCCAATATTTTGGGCCAGTGAAAGTAAAAATCCTGCTGGAAAATACCGTTCTTGGCTTTGGTAGGTGATAATATTTTGCTATTCTCGTGGGATAACTATGAAATTCAGAATTTTTGTTAAACATATTTGAGAGAACTTGTGGCAATTCATTTTTTTCTAGTGTATATACATAAATATACCCAAGTTATAGGAAAATAAGTCATGATTCTTCAAAACATTATTTGCGTGAAAGAGTTCATTAGTATGAGCGCGAAAATTGGTGTGACAAAATGATTCGTATTGCTTTCTTTTGCAATAGTAAAATTCTATTGAGTTGAGTATTTCCACTTGTAAATCTCCACTAGTAGCCTAAATGGGTATCTGGTAGGAATTTAATCCTTGATGAATGCTCACCTTGAGCATCCCCCTGGTTGGATACAATCATGCGCAACATAAATGTAGCTATTAATATTATTATTATCAATATTTGTATCATTACTCCTACTACTATTACTATTGTCATCATTAGTATTAGTCTGAATGGTTACACTAAAAGATCCATGGATCGTTCATGATGTAGTGTGCTGTGATGTAATAACATTATAAATGAACGTAGTATATTTTCGACTTGCTCTACATGGTCTGAAAGGTTAGAGAGGAACCATTAAGTTGTTAGCTCTGTACAGTACTTCCTTTAGACTATCTGAAGATTATTATGACGGGATTGATTTTAATTGGTAATACTGCTCTCGTTCTAAGATATAAGTAGGTCTTTATTGAATGGAGTGTAACGAGGGTCGAATTATGTCACGATTGAAAAGAGTCTGGAAAAATAGTTTCCTTTAACAATAAATGCCGATTTTACACGAAGAGTTAGCACACGAAATTACAGAGGTACATAGTTATACACACATACGCGCACACGCGCACACACAGCACACCTACCGCACACGTGCATCCACACCGCACACGTGCACCCACACAACTTCGGGCGTTCGATCCATAGGTTCGAATCCAAAAAGAGAGAGAGAGTTGGCCGTGGGACGTCGACCCTGTTTTTCTGTCAGTTTCGTTTTCATCCTAATCGGAATAAAACCAGTTTGATCTTAAAAGAAGTTTTTTAAAATTACAATTACATAATCACATGTTCCATTTTACAAAACATGCTACTTAATTACGAAAAATCCAAATTAAAAATTCTCACGCTTTACTTTATGGTGTATCTGATCGGATATGAATTGACAAGAAAACGAATTTCGACCAATCAATGGGGAGAAAGGGAGTGAGAGAGAGAGAGATAGAGAGTTGGGGTAGGGTTAAGGTCTTGACCAGCTCCTAAGTTCCAGAATGTATTCGGATGAACTGGGGAGTGGCATCCGTGTGCCTCCTAGATTCGCCTGTGAATCAGAGACAATTCCTGTCAGCTGGACGGAGTTCGATCGATGAGGGTGAATTCATAGGTAAGATTTCCGAGCTATCAATGACGGCGGAATGTCTTGAATACTGGTGCAACCTGTCAAATATCAAGCAAACATAGTAATTTCATAAGGTATGTATATCCTCATTAGTGTACCAACCATCAGCAAATATATATATATTATTTGCTCTGTATGTCAGGGGTATATGTATAGCTTGTTATATTGATAATACGTAGATATTACGTCTACAAAGAGATATTGTAAGCCTTAACGACAATGAACATAACTTGTCATAACATAAAATATGAAACAAAACAATTCAACTCAACCGATTAAAAACTAATTTTGGACAGGCAAACATGGTAAACTTACCTGAAATACCCAGAGCTGTGTCCAATTCGAATCGTAAGATTGATAATAGCTTAGTGACTCCAGCCGGACCCTGTGAAAAAGAAAAAGAATAAGAAACATGAAAATGTGCCTTAAATATCAAGGTTTGTATATGTGCCGGAACATAGATATATTAGCCGCAGGTATCATGCGTATAACTGTAATAAGCATACGAGAAGTACAAGATTGCAATTAAATGAATTCTGAGTTCTAAAGTCCTTACGCTACTCCATAGACTAGTCTAAGACAGTGTAAGTGTAAAGTCTGAGTAAGACCGATCGGTAGTCTCCTTGACCGTGAGTTCTCAGCTCCTTTCATTAGGGACTTTTAGATTTGCACGAAGATAATGTGGATTGCTACGATCGACGTCCATTTAATGCCCTGCCTTGAATGGACGTCACACGTATCAGTCCACACAAATCTAAAGTCCCTATATATATTCACACGTTACTTCCCTGACCGTTCGACAGTCTCCTGGCCCGTGAATTCTCAGCTCCTTCCATATTCACACGTTCACTACTCTCCTGACTATACGTGTGAGTCTCAGTCTCAGTAAGACCGATCGGTAGTCTCCTGGACCGTGAATTCTCAGCTCCTTCATATTCACACGTTAAATACTCCCCTGACTGAACGTGTGAGTTTAAGTCTCAGCAAGACCGTTCGGTCGTCTCCTGGATCGTGAATTCTCAACTCCTTCCATATTCACACGCTACTCCCCGGATTAGTCTAAGTTTAAGTCTAAGTCTCAGTAAGATCGATCGGTATAGTCTCCTGGCCCAGGAGTTCCCAGCTACTTACATCACAAGCTAGCCCCCAGAGGGCTGGTCTACCTATTAGTACTGCCCGTGCCCCCAATCCGAGAGCCTTGAGTACATCGGTTCCTGATCGTACCCCTCCATCCATGTAAACCTCAACCCCACGACCTTTGACTGCTGACACTACTTCCGCAAGGACGTCAATCTGTGAAAAGATTAAAATGCTAATTGTACTTTCCCTTACACGAGGTTATGAACATAATTCACTTCCTTGACGGCAATGACATTTTGAGAAATTAGAGAGGATAATAGAGTACCGAAGCTGTGTCATCATAAAAATCTATATTAAGAATTTATAAATTTGTTCTTCATTTTCCAAAAGAGCATCAAAAATAATGTCCGAATGTCGAAAACCAATTGAATATGTTAAGTATTGGCTGAGATATGACCATCTGAATAAATATATGTCCTATGGGAACTCAGTGTATAGTGCTCTGGTTCCTAATGTTATGAACCGTTTTCGACATTCAGACATTATTTTTGATGCTCTTTTGGAAAAGGAAGAAACAAATTGAGAAATTCTAATATTTACCATAAATTTATTATCTCATTTGTATGCTTCGTATATGTTTATTTTTGATGACGTCACACTTCACCACTCTATTACGGTGAGATTTTACGGTAAGATAGATGGCGGGAAAGCCCTCTTTCGTGGTGTAGGATTGAAGGATGCCATAACAACAAGAACGATTTTAGAGGTAAGCGGAAGGTTCTCATAGCACTTCGGTTGATTTCATAAACTTTCTGGGAATACCTTTTTGGCCCACATCACCTTTCCCCCTGCCGAATAGGCAGAAGAGAAAATAACTTTCCTATCAAATGAGTGCCCCCTCAAAAGTCTTATTAACATGTTTTCATGCTATACAAATGCCCCCAAAAGCAACATTCGTTACCGGAGCAGGTAATCCATCCATCTGCCTTCCACCGTGAGCTGATACAATGATTCCAGAGACTCCCGCATCAGCCGCTTCCATCGCAGCCTCGCCTGTAACGAGAATCAAGAAGTTATGGGAGGAGATATTCTAAACATCATCGCAAAGACTTTCAAAAAAACCCAACTCACAAGAGCAATTTCAATACCCAACTGTAAATCCCGAAGAAAGTATGTATTGGTTTAATACATACTGTCCATAACAGCGATGTACAGGGCTTTTGGAATTGTCATAGGATGATTTTAAGTCTTTACGACTGTGTTTCTATCAGAGCTTACAAGAGACTGAAAGCTGCATCAGCCTTATCCAGAGGCAAAATATTATACAAAGATAGGTTTAGATCCAGGAGACAGTAGTCCATCTAAGTGTCTTCCGCCGATGACTGCGGAGCGTTCGTCATCGATCGCTTCTCTTGAAAACGACTGTGTCTCAAATAATGATTCCAGAGGCTGGAAGCGGTTTCAGCCGTATCCACAGACAAGAGAGACATACATAGATATAGTTAGATACAAGGGTAGCTAGTCTATCTGCGTATCTTGCATCGATGGTTTCGAGTAGTTCATCACCACTCGCCTCTTTTTGAATCTCATCGTGAAACAACAGTCTTGATAGAGACGTTTATACAGCTGTAGTTACTCCATCCATTTATTTTCCAGTGCCCTGTTTCATAAAGTCTGTAACCAAAGCAAAGTATCTCTCAACCAATCAAATGCAAGGATTTCAGTAGCTTATAACAGTTATTCTAGCTCATTACTGATAACACCATCATCGTCATTATCACCAAAGTCAGCAATATCCATCTTACGAGGGGTTACTGACTTTTGCAGATGACGCTCCCTCCCTCCACTTCTTCCTATCTCAAGCATCCTCCTCATTGAGACCAACCTAACTGATTTTTTTTGTTCACCTTATCTTTACACCACGGGCGGCGATCCCGGGGAAGCGGGGGACACGTCCCCCCGTCGTTCCTCCCGGAAAATTAGAAAAAGCGCCAAATAACAATGTTTAGCAAATACTGACTAAAGACGGCAACAGATTTTTATGCTCAGGAGGGCCAAAGAGTGCAGCGTTTATACGTATACAATTGCAAAAATCTTCTCGCTCGGTCGCTACGCTCCCTCGCATTATATCCTTCAAAATGTACAAGTAAATATTGTAGAAAATCTGTATTTCGTTGGTATCACGTAAGCACAGTTTACACTGTATTTTTACAAGATTAAGAGTTATAGAAATAGATTAGCGCTACAAAAAATGAATATTCCGCTGCCTGCCTGGTTATAGTCACTTCCGTCGCCTTCGCCCCTCTATGCTAGTTCACTATATGCCCCCTCGTCCCTCGCATTTCGTCCCCCCAGTCATGAAAAGAAATCGCCTGCTTTTCACCCCAAAAATGGTTTTCCTTTCCGTTTTATGTCATCCACTTCAAGATCCCACGCTCTTTTCACAATCATTCATCTTCCCTTCTCATGAACACATGACACATCCATCTCAATCCACTTCTCTGTGCCACTTCCACCACGTGTTACAGTAATATCATCAAACTTTATCTAAAGCTCTGTGTTCCTTACCAGTAAGAATACCCTTTAGCACGATAGGAAGTGACGTAATCGACTTGAGCCATGTGATATCATCCCATGTTTTGGGTGAGTCGAACTGCTGCGCCAGGTAATGACGTAGGTTGACGTCACCAGAGCGGATGGCATCATGCACTTCTGGTATGTCTATGGCTAGATTCGTTGGTCTGTACGATTATCAAGATGGGTGATCACGATAAATGTTTCGTAAAGAAACGTGAAAATGAAGGTCTTAGCGAATTCAAATCGTGAATAAGAAAACATGTTGTACATTAAATTTCCAATTAATTAAATCAAACGATTATTGTCCGAGTTTTTCGGAAAGCAAACCCCTTCATACGTCAAAGAATTTGTATGATTTTTTTTTGTGTGCATAATAAATGATTGTCATCTAATAAAAGGACGTCACAGTGCAGTTCCTTGCCTTATAAGGACGTCACACGTAGCAGTCCACTATGTCGACGTGCAAATCTAAAAGGCTCTACTGACTCCTCGTCTGCAACGCTCATTATTTTGAAGCCCATAATGTACACGAGACGTTATTCCACTACGCGAAAAGGCGTCAATATAGATTGTTTAATTCAATACAATTCATGACACTATGACAATACACTATGAGCAAGAGGCTTTATCCAGACATAACATTGACGGATGCGCCTGAGGTATCGATCAAACCAGCAGTGTACTATACGTACGCATCGGTTTGTTTGGATTGTTGTTGCGCTAATTTTTTTTGACCTGGTTTCGACTGTGCTTAGAAATGGCGCCTGGACCTGTTATCTGCGTTTATATAACCGAATGTGCTTGGATAATGCTGCAGTGGAAATTGTGTCTAGTGTGTGACATGGACCTTAAAAGGATCCAGTCGATCTCTAGCATAGCTTAAAAGACAATCCAGAATAATACTACCTCAGGCTTGGATCGTAATAGTATCTCGATGCTGAAGTTGCATGCGGAGATCTATAGAATGAATAGTCTCCCCACAGAGGTAAATCGACGGTGAGAACGATGGCTTTGAATCCTTCTCTCTCGGCTTCCTTTACAACGTGTTCGGCGAACCGTCGATCTTTGAAGAGATATAGCTGCATCCATCGTAACCCACCCGGGGCTGCCCGCCTAACCTCAGCGATGGATACGCTAGCATATGATGACATTATGAATAAGGTTTCAGCTTCCGCAGTTCCTGGTGAATAATTTGACATTAGCACGGATAACCGAGTTAATAGCTATATAATTATTATCACTGTTAACATTTTTTTCAGAAGGAAGCTTCCTTTTTAAAATGGAAAGGTCTGATGAGGAGATATCACTGTTATAGTGCTCGATGCATACCAGGGCCTCGTCTTACAAAGAGTTACGATTGATCCAAATCAATCGCAAGTTTGCAGTCTCCTATCTCTTATGTACATAGTAACGATTGATATCAATCGCAAATAGGTTGCGATTGATATCAACTCTTTGTAAGACGGGGCCCATGCAGGTACCCATTTATTTCACCTTTGTCTAGAGTGGCAAATATATATAAATGTCCTATCAAATGACTTTAGTGCTGTGACAGGGATTTGAACCCCGTACCTTGTGTTTCACAGGTCCGTATTATTAAATGTAAGTAATAGGCCATTTTGTAATGTATTCAACTTTGTTGCACACATTTTGAAGTGCCTTATTACAAACTATTTCATTCACCTGTCACAAACGATTGAATGTAAAACGTGGTGTTTAAATAGGTAGAACAAATGAGCAAAATTGTTTGTCCTACCTAGTAACAATTAATGTATGCAACTCGCATTCCGACTATCGAAAAAAAAACAATAATCCATAGCAAGTGAATGACATAATTTGTAGCGTGTCACTTAACAAAGATTTGTGCATTAAATTTGATTACATTACAAAAATGGTCTTCCGACTCCAAACGAACCTTTAGCCGATGCTGCTTCGGCGTCTGGATGGGCGAATCGTTGTGCTGCCGTTGGCGCAACGCAGATGGGCATGCTGATTGGTTGACCTAACACCGTCGTAGACAGAGAACGATGCGTGATGTCACGGAGGATACGAGGACGAATCACGTAGCTAGAATGGACGAGAGATGATCAGATATACAGGGTGAGTCAGAAAAAATGTCCCACTTTTTAAAAGTTGTACTGTTTGAAGTATGAATATTTAATTATGGGTTTCATGATATGTCTTGATAGAGTTATCCTCCCAGTATATTCAGGTACCATTTTCATTTGAATCCCTTCACGCATGACTGAACATCAGACAATCTTTACAAGACTGCCATATTTTACTTGCGCCAACTTACTGGGTGAGGAATAAAACAGTGCATTGAACAAAGACAGTCAGACAGACAGACACACACACACACACACACACATACACACACACCCGCACGCACACACGCACACACAAACACACACAAACACACACACCCACACACGCACAGGGTTAAATTGGCTGATCAAGATCCCTGAATGTTTAAGTGGCATTTCCCGGACAATCTTTCCCTTTAGTACACATTCACTACCACCATCATATCATCATCATTGTCATCATCTTAATCATCATCATCATCATCATCATCATCATAAAGTGCACATATGAATCCTCTCGACTTCTTTTTGTGGGGGCACTTGAAGTCAAGGATCTTCAGCAGCTCAGAGGAGAATCGTGGACGAGACAGACGTGGTACGCCAAGATGGGGACATGATCCGGCGAGCTTTTCAAGGAATGCTTCACCGTGCACAACTGTGCATCAGGAGGAATGGCGGCCATGTCGAGGATTGAGTACGGAGGATGGAGAACTTTGGGGAAACAGATTCATTGTTGTACCACAATAAAATACCTCAACAAATACAAAAATTGTTTGTGTTTTTATTCACCGACGTTTGCGGTATTTGTGTGTGAGTGTGTGCCTGTGTGCGTGTGCGTGTATGTGCACGTGTGCGTGTTTGTGTGCGTGTGTGTGTGTGTTTGTTCGTGTGTGTGGGTGTGTGTCTGTCTGTCTGTCTGACTGTCTTTGTTCAATGCACTGTTTTATTCATCACCCAGTAAGTTGGCGCAAGTGAAATATGGCAGTCTTGTAAAGATTGTCTCATGTTCAGTCATGCATGAAGGGATTCAAATGAAAATGAAAAAGGGAGAGATAGAGAGAAAGAGAGAGAGGAAGAGGGAGAGAGAAAGGGGTAGATATCAACTGCACAAGTTCTAGGCAGAAACGTACTCAAAATTGATAGTTCACTATTTTATTACTCTGAGCTGTATTCTTTCATCTCGCTTAAGAAACAAAGTATGGCTATCAAATCGGTTTTAATTGAGCTTAGCTTTTCGGATATCCGCAAAACGTGGTCTCACAGTTATTCGCTGATCTAAGCTTCGTTCATACATGAGGTACCAAACAACCCGAAAAAAGGGGTAGGCCTATATTATACCATATCATATTATATTATATCATATTACATTAAGTTATATAGCATATTGTGTTACAATTGTTATTTTATATTATATTGTACTTTATTAAAACGTCAATCTTTCATTGGAAACAGGAAATTTCCCTGATCAAATGAAAATTGGTAAAGTCACTCCACTGTTTAAAAAAGGTAATAAACATGAAACAGGGAATTATAGACCCATTTCTGTTTTACCAATTCTGGGTAAAGTATGAGGAAAAATATTAATGTTCGATTGACCAGTTTTCTATAGAAACGCATGACATTTTATATCATCATCAGTACGGATTTAGAAGAAAGTATAGTACTAAATTATCAGTAATTAATCTTATGAATACGGTATTGAAAAGTATAGACGAAGGATGTGTTACGCTTGGTGTGTTTCTTGACTTTCAAAAGGCTTTTGACACAATAAACCATAACATATTATTTAAAAAGCTATCATATTATGGCATCCGAGGACATGCACTGAAATGGCTCGAAAGCTATCTTAGTGACAGAATGCAGTATGTGAAATACAAAGAGTCATCATCAAAACGTAGATATATCAAATGTGGTGTACCACAAGGTTTTATCTTAGGACCAACTCTGTTTTTAAGCTATTTAATTGACATGCCAACAGTGACAAATTAATTCAATTTCAGACTATTTGCAGATGATTCTAATATTTTTCATACTTCATCAAATAGATGAGTCTGATGTTATGAAAATCTAAATTCAAAACAGAATTGGTGCACTGCAAATAAGCTGACTATCAATGCGTCAAAAAAAAATTCATGTACTTTAGTAGCTGTAGAAGAAAGGCCGTGCTTAGAGGGAGATTAAAAATATCTGAGGCAGAATTAAGAGAAGTGGAGGAAGCAACATTTGTTGGCATTACCATTGACAGACATTCAACATGGAATTCACATATAACATCTGTAAATGACTATAAACGGAGAAAGGTTGGTATCCTCTTTAAATTACGGCACTTTGTCCCTAAACATATATCGATACTGTTGTATGAAGCTCTGATACAGCCACATATTACATATGGCATCGAGGTTTGGGGTAGTACTTGTAAATCACAGTTGAATTGTATATTTTATACTTAAAAGATGGCTGTATGTGCTATAACTTTCAAGCCACATCGTTCTCATACTAATGCACTCATTCATGACCTCAAATTGTTGAATGTTTTTTTTTAAATTGCATACATTATCTATTTGTACTTTTATGATTGATTTGATAAATGAACGATTACCTCATTCCCTAAAACATTATTGCAGTATGATACAACATGAATATTCCATAAGAAAAAAAACGGGTCGACAATTACGTCTTCCTTTATTCAAAACAAACGAAGGAAAGTTTTCTGCTTTGTTTGTAATTTTTGGAATATGCTTCCTACTGATCTAAGAATTGAGAGATCAAGAACCTCTTTTCGTAAAAAACTTACAAAATTACTCTTGGGTAAGAACCAAGAATTACAACCTTGTAATAAAATAGACGTACATAGCAACCAATCTCGTTTTTAAAAAATTGTAATATTATACACAAATCTTATTTACAGGATTCAATTGTGGTGAATAAATTCAAATTTAAATTCAATTCAAATTCAAATTATATAATCATTCCGTAATGACCCATTATAACTATACATTGGCACAACAATTGATACCAGGCATGCGCTGGGATCTTTCTTGCTCGCGGTTTATTTTTGTTCACACTCGCTTTATTGGCAGCTTACTATGATCGATAGGTCTATATCTGAGGTTGAAGAGTTGTCACGGAGCTAATCAAAGCCGGAAATGTATAATTCTACAAAGCCATTGTGCATTGCACGAAGCAATCATTCCCTCAATCGTTGCTATTGTTTTGTGCAAAAATGCTCGTGTGGCATACGAGCGACCGTGCGAAGAAAGCTGCATGAACCCTTCAAGCGCTTTCATAAATAGTAGATATAAAGATGCTGCATCCCCCCCCCCCCGGAAATAGTTTAGGAAGGGAAAATTGCCCTCTTTCTCCTCCAAATGCGCTAGTGGAAGAGGCTTCATAAACAGTGCCCTTTGCAGTGTAAATGTGTAACGACATTGATAAATGAACTTTGGCATTGTTTGTTGTCGGTTAACAATCATTTTGTGACTATTATATGGTATATCCTTGGCGCAGTACACGATAAGCTACAAAATAGACTATTTAGTTAGTTATGTTTGCCTAACGCACCGACTACAGATCAACCAGTGCATGTATATGAACTGTATTATACAGGGGTTTTAACATCATGATAGTCCCATTTGTTTCAGGTCACATGATTATGCTATTATACCTAAATATTCAAGAATTTGTAACGTTTCTCTCCCGTCATACAACATGCAAAATAGGCCATTAAAAAATACAGTCCTATCCAAATGTTTGTACACGTTTAACAAGCGTCGAGTTATAAGATTCACGTGTTATTGTTTCTCAAAAGAATGCAAACTGCATACATTAGTTGTTGATGCATGAGACGGACAAACTCCGGGACAAACATTTTGCCTTTATTGTATACACTTTCCATTCTGACCATTGACATATAATAATTGAGGTGAATGTAATGATTACATTTAAATTTACGAAAATGGCCTATATTATCTCGTAACGCTGCTCTCCAGTCACACTCCACGTAAAGTTCTCATTCTCTATTGTTACGTAAATGTACGGTACAGTAAATCTGAATTTTGGCTACTTTATTTCCCCCATGTCTACCACATCAAGGGGATGACAGTGGTGATTGTAGGGGGGGGGGGGGGCGCTTCAGGAATGCTGAAAAAATATTAAGTTATGCGCTGCTACACTTCTGCAGTGGACATTGCATAATCAAGTGAGTGTTCTTTTGTCGTGATGTCAGCAGCCGCAATCTTGACAGGTACAATAGAGTGTTAATGCTGTTCAAAACTATCGCTCTATGTAGGAGCTCAGTATCAAAGATCAATCTCTGTCGATAGGTCCGTTTTTAAATGTTTACAAAGCGTAATTTTATAAAGACAAATAACCTACAACGTTTTTTTCAAACACCTACCGGTCAAATGCAGCCATGCTATCTCGAAATGTCGATCTCCGTCCCGACGCATCGTTGTAAAATGACCAGCCTTCTGATGACAACAGCTCCTTAGCCCGACGTCGAAAATCCTCGATGGTCGTCAATGAGGTTCCTGACGAGGTCGTCATGTTTCCTTCAAATGAAAACTATTGCGTATATGCAGTATACGTTGGAGATCGACTTGGGGCCTGCACCGTTTCTCGAAACAGTCATAAGTCTAACTCCTTGGATAACTGGATCAGCGCCAGTAAGCTTATTGTCTGATAAGCGTTTCACGAAGCCCTCTTTGCTAAAATATAGGACCTTGTTCATCCTGACTAATAATAGGGACTTTTAGATTTGCGTGGACTGATACGTGTGACGTCCATTCAAGGCAGTCAATAAAAGGACGTCGACGGTAGCAATCCACATTGTCTTCGTGCAAATCTAAAAGTCCCTTATAAGAAGTTATGATGCCTCCGACTCTGTCATGTTTCTGTCATAACTTTTTAGTTGATGTGCAACGCCCTCACAAATCATTTATTGGGTAGGCTATGGCTGGCAAAAGGACTAGCAATCCCCCAACTATGATCTTTCTACACATTCCCTTAAACAGGGATTTATCCTTCTTTAAACATTTCAAATTGTATGAAAATATGTCATGTTTATTGATCTGTCCTTTTTCTTCAATGAACTAAACTGATTATATGCGTGTATCCACATTGTCATTTGAAGGGAAAAACATTTTGAAGTTAGGTCATTATCTACAATGGGAAGAAAGCTGCATGGAACATAATAATCATTATAACAGGGAGGTGTTTTATTACAAGCCCTGATTATAATAAACAAAACTAACAACCCCCACTCCCCCAAAAAGGGAATTTAAGAACAAAAAGGTCTGAAAATGGAAGCCACTTGTGATATATAGAGACAGGCGCGTTCGCAGGGGGGGGGGGGGGGGAGGGGGTTGGGGTTAACCTCCCCTTTTTTATGTGTGTATTTTTGAGGAACCCCCCCCCCCTCCCCCTTTAAAAAAAAAAATAATGATATTTGTTTTAATTTAAAAAAAAAAAAAAAAAAAAAGGTGACCCCAACCCAACGGAACAAAATGTCGATCCGGCAATTTTTCAAATTTTGGGACCAAAAAAAAAAAAATGTCCTCTTACCCCCCCCCCCCCCCCCCCCCTCCCCCACGCTAATTAAGGCGGCTGGCTGAGTCGTTGCCAAAATTTCGGCCCGATTTAAAAATGTTAAAACCCCCCCTTGCGTACGCTACTGTATAGAGAGTTATAGAGTGTGATAGGATAAAGACGTTAAACATTTAATTTTGTAATATCAATCTTTATGTGAAACACTGAACCCCTCCCTGCCCAATAAATCATTTTGTAGTTAGCACATGGGTCAAATGACCCCAAATATCCACAGATCATGGAGAAGTCCCACTTTATGTATTTTAGAATAATAAATGCCAAAGTCATGTATGTGCTTCATGAAATGCTTTTGTTTGCCCTCTTGCAGTGGCGGATCCAGGGGGGGGGGGGTCCGCCCCCCTTGGAAAAAAAAGTGTTAATTTTACCTTTTTTGGAAATGGCCCCCCCCCCCCCCTCCGGGGGGGTGCGATTTTTCAAATTTTCGAGGGCCCCCCAAAAAAATTATTTCTTTCTACAAACCAATACAAAAAAAATAGAGAGCTAAATCGGGTAACTAATAAGAAAGTTATGATTTTTTGAAAAAGTATGTTACACTATAGAACAATGGAAATCACTACACAAATTGCCAATGTGGTTACCAGTATGTGACGTCATGTCCTCACTATTTATCAATTGCTTTATATAGTTTAATCCCATTAATTTCTCTTTTTATCCCCCAAAATTTGATTTCCCAATGCCTTTGCCAAGGTTATATGATTTGTATCATATTGTGTGCATGGCATTGCACAAAATCTTTTATGAATTTTGAAGAATTGAAACAATTTTCTGAATATTGTATAATTATTCAAATTTTTATCTAAATAGTTTATCAAAATTCACATTTTTTATGGTTTAATTTAACAAAATTACCCTATATTAGTGCATCCACACAAAAACATATTACTATCAATCTAACTTGGATGCTGATGTGAAGAAATAAGATTCTTAGGGGGAAAATAGGAAATTTATATGATCAATATAAAAAAAAACAATTAGTGGATAGTGAGGAAATGACGTCACAGACTCGTGAGCGAGGTTCCAATTTGTCTTGTGATTTTCATTTCATTTTCCATAGTTTTACATACTTTTTCAAAAATTCATAACTTTCTTATTAGTTATCTGATTTTGTTCAAACTTGTTTAGATTGGTTTGTCTGATTTTCCTGCTTCTATTGAAAGTAAATTACTTTTGGAGTGGACTTGGCCTTTAAGCAAAAATAAATCGAACGTAGAAAATAGGTTTTACACTTGAACTTTGAAGTATTTATAGGCAACATAATTATTATTTGAGATGAGTCCTATTATTTCAAACATTCGCAGGGTTTATAGGCTAGCTTACTGATCTATTTCCAGTAAGTTTTTGAAAAATCAATTCAATGTATCTTCATCATAATCATATAATTTTTTTCCATAATTTTTATTTTTTTATTGGAATGTCAAGCATTTAAACAAACAAAGTCTATAAAACACTTTAATATGGTAACAAACTAGTTTAATGTACAATGAATATCAAGACCAACACAGAAGGTATTTTTGGCTTTGAAATACAGCACCTTTTAAATCTCCATTGTACTACTTATCAGGGGGTCTCAACTCCGCTTCTGCATCCGTCTAGCCATGGGGAGATTTTGGAGGGTCAAAAAGTGTACGCTGCTTTCACTTTTCATGTATTAGCCTATGGAGACGACAATTTTTTAGTGCACCCGCGAAATGGGGATTTTGGACTGCGCGCAGCGCGCAAAATATTTAAATTAAAATTTGAAATATTCATGAGCTCTTTTCCACTTATGATGCAAAGAATAGTCAAATTATAAATGAAGTACAGAACTGCTATATGAACGTTTATCCTCCATGTAGTATTGGAGTATGGAAATACAACAAAGCTAGTCTAGGGTTAATAAAGAAAAGGTAAGTCTAATATCAGCACACCCTCCGCACACGTGCATCCACACAAACAGGCGTTCGATCCATAGGTTCGAATACAGAGAGAGCCGAGAGAGAGTGGGCCGGGGGACAACCCTGCTTTTCTTTCAGTTCGGTTTTCATCATAGTCGGAATAACCCAGTTTGATCTTAAAAGATGTGTTTTTTATTACAATTACAGAATCACATATTCCATTTCACAAAACATGCTCATTAATTAGTAATTAACGAAAAATCACAATTTAAAATTCTCACGCTATACTTTATGGTGTATCTGATCGGATATGAATTGGCAAGAAAACGAATTTCGACCAATCAGTGGGGGGAGAGAGAGAGAGAGAGAGAGAGACAGAGAGAGATATATATGGAGAGAGTTGGGGTATAGGGTTACGGTCTAAACCAGCTCCTAAGTTCCAGTTTTTTTCTCGGATGAACTGGGGAGTGACATCCTTGTGCCTCTTAGCTTTGCCTGTGAATGAGAGACAATTTCTCTCAGCTGGACGGAGTTCGATCGATGAGGGTGAATTCATAGGTAAGATTTCCGAGCTATCAATGATGGCGGAATGTCTTGAATACTGGTGCAACCTGTCAAATATTAAAAAAACAGTGCAATTTCATGAGGTATGTTTATCCTTAAAGTGTACCAACCATCAGAATATATATATATATATATATATATATATGTATACCCATATATATATATATATGTTAGCAGTTATTCAAATGCGATATTATCATCCGACAAAGCTGTACCCTTCCTTTTTCAGAGGTGATACATTGAAGTCATGGCTTACTACTTAATCGTGTACCCATTGCTCGTCGCTTGTCTCCTCGTCAGCTCGTCCTTTCAATCTTTACGTCGACACGATAGAGATCCGGCGATGACATCCTCAAGACTGAACATGGACAAATCTTTCCATGGATGCGATCAGAACCTTGAACTAAAAAAAGCTTCTTGCAACAATAAAGACCTAAACACGGTTCCCCAGAATCTTTCTGAGGATACCGAGGTGCTTGACTTGTCTCAGAACAATATCACCAAACTCTTGAACTCCTCGTTTGAAGTATACCCTCTAATCTACATCTTGGACATTTCTGAAAACGATGTAAGAGCGATAGAATCCGCCGCTTTTTACCCCCTCAAAATGTAATGAACCTGAATCTACTCTTTAACCCAAGTCTTCTGCTTCCAGCAACAGGCGTCATTATGATGTCTCCACAGCTTTCCAATCTCGATTTATTTGGATCAAACTTGAAGTCGCTCCCCAATGACATACTAAAATGGAGTCCACATCTAGCTATTGTACGTCTGTCCTCCAACCAGCTCTCCTTCATCAATATAAGTTCTTTTGGCATGGCCGATACTGTAGACATGAAAGTAAATCAACTACAACACCTTACTGCGGGAGATTTCACCTTTGTGTGCCACACTGATACTCTAGATCTTAGACTAAACCCTATCCAATCAGTAGACCCTGATTTAATCGCATCACTACATGTTAGCTCTTTGATGCTAGGTGGCTATCCTTTGAGTTACGAGGTGTTAGCGAACGTCATCCTCGGAATCTCGAAATCAGATATCAAATGGCTTACAATCCAGGACGGTGCGGTTTTTGGGTTTCCTAATGGTTTCTTTGATCCACTGCGCGATTCTTCTCTCTCTGTTCTGGACTTAAACGGTAACAAACTGAATAGCCTCCATCCTTCAGTCTTCTCAAATTTGACAAAACTCAAACAATTCAGTATCAGTCATAACCATCTCCCAATAGCGAAAATTCAACCAGACTTTTTCGAGGGCATGAAATCAGTGTACTGATAATCACCAACAACCAAGTAAGACAAATAAATCCTCACAATCAGACCTGGACAGTGGACTTATCGAAGTTTGACTTATCCGGTAATCTGTTTACAGAAATATCTGCATCTGCATTTCGTGGTTTAGAAAATTTAACTTTCTTAGACATGAGCATGAACGATTACCTTACTGTTTTTGAGCTGACGGCATTTTCGGGACTTGGCAATATTCAAACCATTGATTTGACCGGAAGTCGTATAACTGTTCTGGAATTGAACACCCCAACGTTAAGATCCCTTTCCCTAAACTATCTTCGTTTAAACGACTTGCTTCCTTTGCGACCAGGAGAATCGTTTCGACATTTACAATCCCTTGTTAATTTAGACCTGAAAGACTCTCAACTTGACACACAGAACATATGGGATGAAACTAGAAACGCGTCTCTTTTCGATGGATTATTAGATCTTAATCATTTGGATTTGAGTAGTAACAACTATCTGTATTGTGTATATTTAGGGACGTTCCGGCAACTCTCTGTTTTACAAGAGCTAAATCTAGACTCCTGCGGTATTTCAAATCTACATCCTCTTGTCTTCTCGGGGTTGGAATCGCTTCAAAAGTTGAGTTTGAAAGGAAACAACATCCAGCATATTCATAATGATGTATTGTCGGGGTTGGGTCAAATAAAAAGTATCAACTTTGAAGGAAACCGTATCGAGTACTTGGAGGAGCTAATATTTTCTAACAACTGGAAACTTACACATCTCTCCTTGGCCGACAACAGATTAACGAGTCTTAATCAAAGCACTTTCAAGCCGATCTTTTCCTCCATTTCTTCACTTGATCTATCAAAGAACCTAATCGATTGTAATTGTGATCTAAAGTGGCTTATAGATTGGTTAAATGAACCTATACGCCTGAAAAACAATGACAAAACTATTTGTTCGTTAGCATCTCTGGAGCCTCTTCGTGAGAAACCCCTGCTTGATTTTGATCCAAATGAACTCTGTATAATGAACTATGGTCTGTTCTTTCTGATCCCCCTCGCCTCAATTAGCTTGGTTGTAATCGGCGTGATGTTGTATCACTACCGATGGCAGTTGAGGAACAAACTGTTTCTTTTGAAACTGGCCGTACTGGGCTATAAAGAGATGCGAGACGCTCGAGACCACAATGACTACGAGTTTGACGTGAACATCATTTTCTACGACGATGACGAAGAATGGATACGCGACCAGCTCCGACCGGCTCTCGAAGAACGGCTTCCACAGTTTCAGAGGAACGTCTATGGTGACCAAGACCTTGTGCTGGGTATGCATTACTTAGATTCCGTCGATTACGTGGTGAGCCATAGTTACAAGACCATCATAGTGCTTAGCAGAGCTGCTGTGCATGACCACTGGTTCATACTCAAGTTCCGTACGGCCATGGACCACGTGAGTGACACTCTGACTGAGTTCGTAGTAGTGGTTTTCCTCGAGGACATTCCAGATGATGAAATGCCATTCTTGGCGAGGTTGTATCTCAGTGATGGCAGACCCTATATTCACTGGACTGACAACGTGAACGGACAAGATTATATCTGGGATAAATTGACTAAAAATCTTACCATTAATCTAAGGGTGAACGACCTTATTCCTAACGAGTAGCAGTCATGTAGGAATCTAGAGATACGTGTGATGGTTCCCAATTGCTTTACGTGTAAAATATTACTTTGTGCGAGCTCGAGCGCAGACACGATAATCGCATAATCGATTAGATCCACCCTCGTCATCATTATTATTAATATTATCATTGTTATTATAATTATTATTATTATTATTGTTATTATTATTATTATTATTATTATTAATTATCATTATTATTATTATTGTCATCATAATCATCATCATCACCATTATCATTGTTGTTGTTGATGTTCTCGTTCTTGTTTCTCAGTGTTAAAGGTATATATTTAAATTAAACTCTGTAAAATAATCGGTTAGATAATCGGCAAGCATAGACTTAACATGTATCCTCGTAGTATAATGGCTTTTTTGACATGGATAGATGCAAATCTTTAAAGTACTTATATCGGCAGTATTTAATAAATAATAGAATTAGCATTTAAAGGTTTCTACTTACTGATTCATATTACTCTAATGCTATAAGCGCACACTATACGATCTGACTGCAATCCGATTTTGGAAGAATTTACAACACCATTTTAAATGAACATTCCAACATGTACAATATCAATAATCGAAAAACTGATTATTCATGTAATTAATAAAATCTAACTTGGAGGGGATTTAAAGCTTCCTTGACGGAGAAAAAGCTAAATCGGCTCAGAATCCTAATGACGTCATACCAGTATATCGATTGACACGATTTGAAGCCGATTCGGAATCAATTGTGTCTAGAAGGCTTAGAGAAAACTAAAAGTATTATGATTAGTATTCTTATGATCATTATTTACAATCTAAATCAGTAAAACGTTCTTTGTTTAAATTCTATAACTATCGTAATTGCCATTTCTTCAAGTATCTGATCGCAGCCGGACCGTGTAGTGTGCGCCGGTAAATGTAAGCGTGAGTGAAATTATTTATGGAGAAGTGAATCTCTTCAACATAACCAGAAACCCATGTCCATGGAATCTCTTTAACGACGACCTTTTTTAAGACTATGATTTAGGACACTACGCGATGAGTTATATTGATAATTCGAGGTAAAACTAAGGGTTGTTCTCATTGTCTCATTGCATGTTTTACAAAATTATATCTTAAATCTCTCGATGTCAGTGATATTTACTCAAGAATACCGATTTCTGATAATATAGACATTCTCGCCTTCAAACATGTCGAACATGACTGTGGACTTTCTTAATGCTTTACATATTATTGTATAATTCACTGTATACTTATTGTTATTTTTATGTTTGTGGACCCCTTCGAAAATCAGCTGTGCTGAAAGGGCCATCCACCCTATGAGAGGAAATAAATAAATAAATAAATAAATAAATGTATATTTCTGTAAATTACGCCAGTCACAACAAATTTGCTTGTTTTCAATAGGATTTTTAATACTTCGCACATACTTCACATTTTTGTATGATAGTTCACCTTTTCATTGTGAAATTATGTGTCAAAGGAATATTATAATATCGTATTACAGAAAAATTAATGTGTACCTGTTTTTTCACAGTTTAGACGAAAAGGTCACAACTATATAGGTCACTATATGGATTTACCGAACGAGAAAGGAGGAGGGTGGGGTGTCCCCGTCCAATTTAAGCATTTTTAAACATGATAATCAGCGTTGTATTGCACTTTAAGGAAACTAACCTGGGCCCTGTTTCATACAACTTGTTATTAATAACAAATGTTCAATGCCTGTAATAATTTTGCTCTCAGCCAATCAAATGCCATAACTTCAGTGGCTGATAACTGTTATTCTAACTTGTTATCAAGTGATGATAAGTGTTATGAAACAGGGCCCTGGTTTCCTTTGTCTATTGATGTGAGCACTTGGAGAAACTTGAGAGTATGAAAATATGAGATAGAGTACATGTAGTAGTAGTAGTAGTAGTCGCTCTATGTAGAGCAAATTTATTTCATTCTCCACTTAATATAAACAATGACAAGATAATCATAAAAATAAAAATAATGATATAACAGAAAATTAGCATTGAAATATCTTTGACATTGTTTTCTGTCAGTCTTGTGATGCAAAGTTATTTAGTTACAGGAAATGAAAAACAAACCTGCTTGGAAGCAATGTTTGTTAGATGTAAGTTCGCACAAGAATAATTTAAAATTTATAATATTACATTCATAACTGAATTTTGAAAGATTACGTAGTCAAGAAACATGACGGACACAAAAGAACGAAAATAAACAAAAGTAAAAACAGTAGCAGGATGACAAGATGAGGGTGGTAGATGAAGAACATAAGGTAAGAGAGTGACAAACAGGGAAATAGGAAAAACGGCTGAAAGAGAAGAAGACAGAGAGAGAGAGAGGGAGAGAGAGAAATGGGGGGGGGGGGGAATGAATGGAGAGAGAAAGATAGAGAGAGAGAAAGAGGAGAAAGAGAAACAGAAAGAGAAATAGGAGGAGTGAAAGAGAGAGAGAAAGAGAGAGGGAGAGATGGTGAAGAGGGAGAGAGATGAATAGAGAAGGGAGAGATTAAGAAGGAGAGAGGTAGACGATCCTCGATCCTGATAGGGTTTTTAAGAACAATCGTATAATGAAAGTATGAATAAAACCTTAAATAAATAATGAAATAAAAATTTAAATGCGAGGGAGCGTAGCGAGCCAGTTGCAAAATCTGTGTTTTGTGGGGTAGGTGAGGGGGTCATATCAACATGTTGTTATAGGCACGTACAGTAATTATGTCCCAGTCTTTTCAACATGAGTGTTATGTAAATCCAGTTGCATTGGGTTTGAAAGCGAAGGGCAATTGATTACGTTAGCATTCTATAAAAATGAACAGGATTATATTTCTAAAAGGGACATAGTTCATTGTCATACAATTTGGCGTATTCACCGCCCCCCCCCCCCCCCCGCCTTCTCGGCTCCACTGCCTTTCGTTGTATTGGTTGAAAAAAGTTCCTGTAGCTACACAATGCTGCTTCGATTCTTTGAAACTAGATATGGCTATTTAGATGACCGCAAAAGGGCACAAGTTGTAAGGGACAGTTGGAAACATAGGGGTAAAGGGAGCACATCAATTACATCAAAAGTAAAAGGGGGAATTATCATATTTGAAAGGAGAACTTATCATATTTGAAAGGGGCACTTATCAGATGTCAAAAAGGGGCATTTATAAGTCGGGGAAGGGCGCTGTTACAAAAGCAAAACGGACACTTTTCAAGAAGTAAAAAGGGGACATGTCAAAGTAAAATGGACACTTATCAGAGCTGAAAAGGAGTTATTTATCATACCTAAAAGGGGGCACTCATCATAAATGAAAATTGGCACTTCTTAAATGGGCAAAATGTACTTATTACCTTAAAAGAATGTGCATAGTTTTCAAAGTAAAAGGACGTCTATTAGATTTGGATATGGGAATTAATCAGAGGTGAAAAGGAGGCAAAGAAAGGGAAGGGGCAGTTATTACAAGAGGAAAAAGAGCACTTATCAAAAGGGAAAAGGGAATTTATTTAAAAGAAAATGGACAATTGTCAAAGTAAAATGGGCACCTATGAGATTATAATGAAGGTGAAAATGGGGAAAATTTTGAGAAGGGGTTGGGGCACTTAACTAGAAAGACATATCCGAAGTAAAAAGGGCACTTTCCTACGTAAAGGGAGGTAGTTTGGGGGTACCAATAAGAGGGTGCACTGTGCCCCTACCCCCTCCTCCGGTTTCGCCGCCTATGGATCTACCTTTCTCTCTCTCTCTATCTTTCTCACTCAACTTTCTCTCCTAATTTTCCACGTATTCTTGATCTTGGAGGTCTTTGAACGGTTTTCCTTTCTAATCCCTCCTTCTTATCTCCGTCCCATGTTTCCATCTGCCTTCCTTCTTTTCTCATATTTGTGTAAGTCACTCATTCTTCTGAAAGATCCTAAGTCGAACTTTACTTTCTAAGTTGGACTTACAAATTATAGAGAGCCATTTGTAGCCTTAAAGTAAACAATTAAAAAGTGAAAATCGAAGTATTTTAGACTTTTTTTGCATAAATTCCTCATCAAGAACATAAAATCTCCTTGATAATAGAAAATATGATAGATTTGAATCAACATTTTATGCCTTTTAAAAGAACTTTTTCAAAATATTTTCATAGATGCTAACGGCCTTCCATAATTGTTAAGTCCAACTTAGGATCTTTGTGAAACACCCTTGGTGGTGTATCCAGAAATTGATATACGTATATCATTGTATCGCTATGACGTTGTTAACAATAATAATACAAATAACAATAAGAACGAGAAAGTTTTCATTATCAGCAAATTATGTTGGAATAAAAATAACATTAGCTCGATTAATTGTGATACATTAACATCTTTAATATTATAATCGTTCTTTAGGTGAAAGTTAAATTACAGAACTCCTGTGTACATGTTTACATATATAATTTATATCACTGACCGATTTATGAATAAACTACGTTATCCTAGACAAAAGTGCAGGTATAGTGGCAAATAAGATAATGTTAGGTAATTCGAAGCAACTTTCATTTTGTTGCAATTTAAAAAGAAAGAACTCAACTCAAAGACAAGTCCAACAACCTACAGAAATCATGATCAAAAACATGTAATATGTCATTGTCAACATCGACCCATTTTATAAAAGCGATGGACGATCCAATGGAATTGCTCAAATGCTGCTGATTTCTTGAAAGATTTTGCGATCATGCTATTCATTTCAATTTGTGTACTCTTTCAGATTAGTGAGGAAAAGAATCTGCATGCCTATAATATACAGTGGTTTTCCGATGAGGCAATCATAGTGATTTGTTGTAGTATATTTTGTTTTACTATAGCCACATTAATAATTTATTTTGCCTTTGCAATAATTACAAATAAATTCATTACGATATTCTTTCGATGATAAATTGTCACTGTACTGCTTTTTATATGTCATTAATGTTCTAAAGGTGAGAAGTGTCAATAAAAAACTGATTAAAAAAGAATAAATCATATCATAATTATGCAACTACATCATAACCAGAGTATACAAGTGTGTGCTTATGTACATAAAATTCGTTTTTCGAAACTCTATGGTTATATTCAGTAAAAAAAATGTAATTACCGAACTTTTTATCATTCCTAATCTTAACATAATTGCAAATAGAAGTATTTATAAATCTATTGGTTTATCTATACAATGGAAATTGTTTGTGTTACTATAACAATGTATACGTAAATATGTCAAAATGTTAGGTAATATATTTTACAGATAATTGTAATTTTAGCATTTCAATCCCAAATCATTATACGTTTGATATCCTACATAAAATAGATATCGCTTTTACTTGCTTGTTTCCTGTATAAATGACTAAAATAACTATAACATACACGGATATGTTGTTTAAAAGAGGAACCGCTTAATCTAACTTTTAGAGGAAACGTTATCATACTGAAACAAGTTAATCATGAAGGATTAAATCTTTTGAAATGTCCAAATTCTAATGACCCGATGTTATCCTCAAACACTGTAAATGTCAGCTTTTGACGTCGAGATGTTGGTTGAAGTGGTTGGGGTGTCCACCTTTTCAAACCAGCGGAGCATTTTTGGCAGATTTGCAGGTGAACATTTCCTTGAGAGCGTTTCTGAACTCGGGATACCTTGCCGCATAGATGATGGGATTGGCACAAAGAGTTATAGAAACCAAACACAGTGAGCAAACTATGGATGGGCTGTTCAATAGGATCAGGGAACCCATCGAGGCTGTAACCGAGGTAGGCAATCTGGGCTGGGGTCCAGCATACGATGTAGATGATGATGACGGTCAGCATTAGCCTTCAGAACGCGGTTTCTTGCCACGATGTGGAATGACGGCGCTTGATTTCCATTTGTCGTGGTTGTGGCATTGGTGATGCCTTTGAAGCTGTGGAATTGTTGACTGAGATTGCGCGCAATGAGGATCTGGGTGACGAGCATGGTTAGACAAGGGACAGCGAGGCGAAGGAAAAACCAGTAGTAGGCGATGATGGTTTGCGAAGTGGAGGATGTTGTACTGCTCGGTGCACTGGTTCGTCGCGTCTACAGCGTAGACGATATAACCAAAGAGTCCCCGACAAGAAGGAAAGGAACCAAATGATTACGATGAAGATTCGAGACACCGACGTCGAGTGATGAGGCGTTTGAAGTGAAGGGGGTAAACTACCGCGATGTACCGTTCGACCAGATATAGACATGAGCAGGTAGGTAGAGGCCGTGACAGTTGCCCAGAGTAGGCTTTGTGTTTTGATCAGTTTGCAGTAGAATTCACCGTACCAGGTCTTAGGAATATACGCCGGCAATGGGATTCGTATGAGAACACCGAAGTTAGTCAGTCCGCACAGGCTAGGCCGCCGATCAGGGTATCCGTCGATCTGCTCAATCGTCGACGCTGAAGAGAACAATGATCACCAGGAGGTTTCCGACGCCGCCAACGAATGAAGAGACGAGCTTGAGAATGAGTACCCATGACCAATTGATCGGTTTCCAAGAAAGGCGCTCCTGTCCGCACTAATCTCACCCGTTTCTTCCTGAAGTGTGGTCAGCAAACGTGTAGGTTCAGTTGTAGATTCGTAACTCCACCATTTCCACTCTGTCGTCACATCCCTGGTCGAGGAAAAGTATTCCTTGGAGCCATTGTCCCATGTGTCAGCTACAGTAAACATGGTAGAACCATCAGAAACAGCCGAGGGTATTGTGCTTAGGATTGCGTCGTCGCTCCAGTTAGGATTGGTGTTCATTGGTGGTCTTTCAGTGGTATCAGCTACGACACTTAAGAACACTGCGACTTTTTAGCAAGGCGAGCACGATTTGGCTGGTTCTCCAAAACATCTCAATTACTTTGACTGAAAGGCCTTCGTTAATCAGAGATGACTTTTGACTCGATCTGGAAAAAAGAAGAGTTTTACATATTTTATAAGAAACATCCAGCATTTGAAGAGCCCGTGCTTTTTAATGTATTTTGACAGGAATGAGGTTCCATGTTGATGATGCGAATCGTCATCGTCATCATCGCCATCAGCATCATTATTATCATTTCAATTTCCGATTAAGACTAATGCCCTAATCATTCTATTGGCTCCTTCGATTAGAAGACTATCGCTAAGCCACGTGGATGAAACGTAAATAGCAAACGAACGGCCGATTGTCGTTTTTTCATGGATTTCTAATGAAAATATTGTTTTTCTCAATTAAAGGAACAACTAAAGCTAATTGCTAAATAATAGAAATAGGGAATGATTCTGATAATTATAGAAATACTCTCGAATGGTTTACGCTAGTGAATGAGGGCAAAGATGCATGTAGCTCCAGTGGCGGATCCGGGGGGGGGGGTCGGGCCCCCACCCCTGGGGAAAATAGTTAAAATACGTTAAATTTACCTTTATATGTATAAAAAAGAAGAAGACGGGGCCCCTCCCCTGATGCTCAAGGGGGAGGAGGGGGAGGGGGGGGGGGGGCGGTGATTTTCAAATTTCCGGGGGCAAAAAAAAAAGTGCTCACTTGCTCACTACTCCCCTCCCCCCTTTTGAATTGGTGTGCGAAATTGTGATAATATTGACAAAAGATCGGCAAATTTTGCAGTCCTTTGCGTCTGTTCCTTGTGTAGAAATCTGTGTAGAAATGAGGAATCATAGAACGAAAATCACATTTTCTAATCATTTCGAGATCTCCGCGAACTTTGGTCACCCTTTCATACATTATGTACGCCGACTCTTTCACTCTATATACGCTTAGGCGCTCAAACGTAATTTTGCCATTTCCTGGATGTACTTTTCAGTACTTTTTACGATGAATTTCAGCACAAAGACGTTGGGCGATTGAGGTTTGAAACTATTTAAAGTCCGTTTGAGGGAACATCCCCGGAGAATCCTCCACAACCACCCTGGACGTGATAAGTTAGCCTTCACCGTACTCGATTTTTTTTGTTCTTGCCTCTAAATCACGTTTTATATGTTTCGCATATGGCCCTTTCTATTATACTGTGAATGCAATTACCCCTACAATACAACTTAGTTTAAAACTTGACGTCTCATTGGCCTCTTTTACTCGACTCGGATTGTGGAGAGGTGGGAAAGGTGGGGGAAATTTGTTCGTATGCGCCATTAATTACATGTTCAATGGGGATGTACCAGTACCTCCCCCTCATAAGTTGGAAAATCAGTTTTGGAAACTGAAGCCCAATTCAAACAATATGGAACATCTCTTTTGCATTACACTTCTGTTTGGATATTTCTTTTTTCAGGGGTCGTCCCCCCAACTCCACCTTTAGTTACAGGACTGCAGTTATTTAAATATTCAAGTTAAAATGACCATGCCTTTAATAGTCTGGCAAAATCCCTCATTGTCGTTATAACTATCGACCAATCGCCGAATGAGCAATCTTTGAAGGCGTCACTGTGCATCACACTCCAACAATACGTGCTCCCAACCATTTTTGAATTTTCACAACCGTTTTCCCATGAAAGTGAGACATAAAACAGGCTTTAACAAATCTGTCAACACTTAGATTTCTGGAATGGTATATAGAGCCAATTCATTGCTTTGTATGCTGTATATTTTTTTATGCTGCCGACGTAGCAACAAACATAGACGAAATACTTCATGCATGGCTGATTGTCAACGAAAGGGAGTTAAGTCTGTTGTCAATAATGTTTGTTACTATGGCAGGCAGCCAGTGAAAACGAATTCGTTTGAAAAAATATGGAAATGTAAGCATTACTTTAAACAAAATAGAACTTTGTTATTCCTAGCTCATTTTTCCTGATTAACGTGTCATATGTAGGAGGAGAAAATTAAAGGGAGTGGGTAGTCAGTTTCCATGTGCAGAAGGCCATAATTCGCTGACACCAGACTTGGTGGAAATACCATTAATGGAGTACGAATCTGCACACAGCAACCCGTTGGCCCGTCAAGAATTACCCCCTAGTCTCTCGGAGCATGCTCGAAGATTCTTCGGGCGAAGGAGAAGCAAAGCATTACATAAGGTCTAATGGTCATAAAACTCAAGGCTAACCCTGGTGATTGACAACACCTGTTATTGGGTAAACACCCGAACGGTGTCGAATTCCCCATGAGAGCTGACTACTCTGTGACTTTAACCATCTAAAACTGTGATTTTCTCTTTGAAATTCAGATACCGTCCGCCAAATGACTTTTTGGTACCCTTTCTTCAAATTGATTTTAATCACTCATGCGTGAAATATGCACTATATGAATTGCATCAAATGAAAGAGAAGAATATGAACTTTACAAAGATGTGTCATTTATTAATTGTAATTATGATTAAGTTATGATAAAACATCGATAATTCTCGGTTTCGTTTTTTGGGGACGCAATATGTTAGTAAAGGGATTATATTTAAATATACTTTCAGTTTGAATTCAGTTCGTTCAAAACATAATTAATCAGGTTTATGGTAAAGATTGCTATCAAACATGACAAACTATATTTTTGAACTCGAATCGTATAGCCCGCTACTTCCGAGTTATTTCGGATAAAAAAAAATTGAGCTTGCTAAAAGCAGCTGTTAACCATAGTATTCTTGCCACTCTGGTTAAACATTGTCTACCACAAACTCCGAAATTTCAAGTATAAAACATGATTATGAATGAGTAACAATTCGATTACTGAATTTGTATTCACTCATCAGGAGATAATTATGGCATACTTTATCTGACTACGCCATTGTAAATTTACTACTGTGTATTATCTATTTGTGTTTTATATTTTCTATTGTATTTTGTTCCTGTGCTCTATGTAAAGCCGACAAACTGAATTTCCAAATGGACCAATAAAATTAATCTGAATCTGAATTTGACCACATCCCCCTCAGACAACACCTGTCGGCGGAAGTGTGAACGTGGTGGTGACGCACCACTTCATATTTTACTCTATTGTGCCAACCCCCCCCCCCCTCACACACATTTTAAAAAGAATTGACGCGCCACCTATCGGAATCCTGGATAGAAATCCTGGTATGGGGGATCAGCACCCTCCAAAAAGTACCCCATAACTTCCCGACTTTCTCCCTTAAATATATTGGTTTTCTTTTGGATTAATAAAGCCAATGTATGGTTTAAGGGTAAGACTTGCCCGTGCCACCTACCCCCGCATTTGGACCCAATTTCGGCATTGGTACCATGCCCCCTCACAGATTTTGTGTTTGATTGGTCCTTCTTCACTGTTAAAAAAGTTGGACAGATTTCCTGGGTAAATCGAATTTGGGCAAGTTTTGTCCGATAATTGGTTTATTTTCTCCCAACCATTTACTACGGTATATGAAGTTACGTAATGAAAGGTAAAAAATAGATTGGGTAGGTATTTACACGGGCAAATCGATGTTGGCAAATGTTGTCCAAAAATTGGGTTATTTTGCCAACCAACCACGTAGTTACCGAAAAAATAACTGGGTAACGTTATTGCGCAAATTAAAGTTGGACCATTTTTGTCTAACAGTTGGATTATTTTCTACCAACCATGTAGTTACCGATTTAATAATTGCGTAATTTTATTGGGCAAATAAAAGTTGGGCCATTTTTGTCCAACAATTGGGTTATTTTCTCCCAATCATTTACTACATGTACATTGTGAGTCAATGCCTCATGTTCATCCAACCGTGAACACATACCACACAAAAATAATACTAAATGATTAGGGATAAAACACTCTTTCATAGATGATTTTCAAATAATTAGCAATTTTCTGGGTGTAAACTTGTTTTGACTCACACGGTATAGTTACCCAATTAAATGTTTAAAATTAGTTGGGCAGATGTTACTGGGCAAACGTAAGTCGGTCAAAAATTGTGCAAGAATAGAGTTCAGTTCTTATATTAGAGGTGTCGTGATCGAGTGGATATATCACGGGACTGTGGATCACAAGGTCGCGGTTCGAGTCCCGCCGCGGCAGTAATGTCCTTTTACATATAATATATATAGATAATATTTTATCAAACTTATTTGCCCTACTACAGTGAAAATTGCTAATTATTTTAAAAATCATCTATGAACAGTAAATTAGTATACATCTTATGAAAAAGTGTTTTATCCTGAATCCTTTAGTATCATTTTGTGTAGTATGTGTTCACGCTTGGATGAACAGGAGGCATTGTTTGCGAGAGTGCAAAAAATCGACTTGCGCCAAAGTTGCTCATGTGATGTTCAAATAAAACTATTGGGATTTGGGTATTAATTCGGTCTTTGCAGTTCCAAATAACATCCCTAACAAACTAATCATGCCGCACATCAAATATCGGATATCAAATATCAACAAACATTTGTGCGCGCGCGCGCGTGTGTGTGTGTGTGTGTGTGTGTGCGTGTGTGCTTGTGTGCTTGTGTGCGTGCGTGCGTGTGTGTGTGCGTGTGTGTTTGTGTGTGTGACTCATTTGATACATTCAATTCAATATATTTGAACAAGTATGGCAGGCAACCTCCAGTATATGATTGTTTGAGGATTCTTTTTGGT